>SZWC01000586.1:87883-113204 GCA_023375785.1 Penium margaritaceum | reverse complement strand
CAGCTCCGGCGCCGTGCGCGTTCAGCGGCGCCGCCTCAGAATACGCTTGAACAGGAAGAGATGTTCCTGAACGTGCAAAGCTTTTTCTAGGGCGTCTGGTTGTAACTGACAGAGAGGGAATAAGCTACCTCAGCACCTAGACCAGCCTATTCGTTGGACCCGACGCCCACTAAAAACATGAAGGAAGAACAGCATGAAGAGAGATTGATTTCCAAGAAAAATTGAAACATAGTCTAAAAAATGGTTCAAACATGAACCAAGATTAAAAATAAGGCCAACCAACCGGAAAAGTTCGTCTTCAAACAAGTCTAGTCGAGAACCAACCTCCTTGTTGGGTTACATAGTAACCCTATTACAATCGCTTCGCTGGGCAATTAAATTAGTTTTCCCGGATTTGTATCTGGGCTGTTCGGTGGATCGGTCATTCTTCTCATGCATCCACCAATCAGGGTGCAGGAATTTATCGGACTGTATGCCCCCCCACGTCCGCGGACGCCTAGTTAGGGTCGACCCAGAATTAAAAAATCACGGACATCAACCAAGATGTCCGGACAGACTTCGGATAGTACGGAATGACCAGTCCGACGCCAAGACAGGAGAGTGAGGACTGTACGTTGGGTTGGGTCCAACCCCTCCAGTCCATTGGCGAGCAGAATTTAATGTTCTTTTTTTTTCCTCTATGGCACTCCTCCTTTGTAGCGCGAGGTGGCCAAGTCAGGCCACGTGGCACACCTCGCGCTACATCCTTGGCCTCGCGACTAATTCCCCGATCGCCCCCAGTTTTGGCCGACAATGTGTTAGACGCCCCCATTCTCAGAAACATAATTTTCGCCCCCATCTTTGGGTTACATAATAACCCTATACAACCCCTTTGCTGGTCAAATAAATTAGTTCTTCCGCATTCCTCTCTACGTTGTTTTCCCGCTACAAAAACTAATAATGTTTTCATTCCCCTCTGTTTCGCCTAATGTTGTCCAAACACTTTCAACCGTCGCAACCCTGCTCGTGAGGAAATACAATCCTATGATTTTAACACGGCTAGACACAAGGTATAACAGGTAAAAATACCAAGAAACCACCCAAGGACTGAATATGTTGAAAACATGTATCAAACGTTTTGCAGTTCATTTTAAAACATGGTATTCCTCAAATATGATCAAAAAACAGTTTAGCTGCTTTAACATGTATAGTAGATATAGAACTCCATCATTTATTAAAAACGATTGTGCAATTACAATTTTTTTCGTATTGATAACTCTCTCAATATCTTTTTTCCTTAAGAACATTGAAACGAAACAAAACTACCGGCTTCAAAGCTCCATATATGCATGTTGATATCATTATACATATCTCTGCATAATAAGATAATGTATAATTGTAAATATCTACGTATAAAGATGAATGTAATTATTCAAAACATGCATTTTTTATGGACATAAAGCGATAGATAACTCAAGTGTATAAAAACAGTTAATGTATGTGTAACCTATGTGTAGGGTTACTATGTAACCCTATGCACGCTTTGCGTGCAACACCATCCACTTGTTTTTGTGTTAAAATTTTGAGATAACATGAAAAAAATCATTTCTAATGCAAGATTTTCTAGAGTTAAAGCGAGGTTTTGGAGTGGGGGAGGAGTGCGGTTGTACGTAACGTTCTTGTCAGATAAGGTAAAATGTGTTTTAGGCTGCGTGGACATGCGACCCTTCCCTCCGCACCATGATTTCACGATGATTTACTAAATAAAATGTATTATAACACTCTTATTTGTCTCCTACCACTATAACATCACTTCTGTCTTGGAACATTGCCCATAAATGATAACTTTTGGTACTCAATAAATCTCATGATTTACAATTCAACCAAATCAACCTGCTTATATTTTCCGTTAACTGCAAGTACCAAGTACCAAGTACCAAATACCAAGTTCCATTGTTTCATCCCCGAGTTTATGATTTGAATAGATCTTTCCAAGTTCAGTTGTTCTTGAAATAATGATTCCACTTCCACAAAAAATCTAAGAAAAGGGCAAGGCCTCGAGGAAAAACGCATGCTTCCTTAGACCATACCGTGGGAAGTCACCATACTCATTTTAAAGATTCTTCCCTCATAGGATGATTTGATGCAAGTGATACATTGAAGACCAGTATTTCAACAGGTTAATGATGCTTCCATGTAAATGGGTTTTCACCGTGTAACATGGTTTGTTTCAGTCCATATGTTGTGGAATATGGATGTACTCCAATTTCATGGACAGGTTTTCTCCTTCCTTAAAACTGATTATCAAACCAAACTCCAAGATGCAATCGTGAGAGATGGAAAGTGGCACAGGGATGGAGTGCATGCGTAACATGCTTAAAGACGCAAAGCTAGCATGAACCGTTTTGTCGAAGCCCGACAATACATTACAGACATAGTGAAGGAAACATTAATCATACACGAAGTGGGGTGTTCCGACTCATCCACGCAGAAAGACTGTCCACAACAATTGTGCCATTTCAAGCAGCCGTAAGCGACTTGATAAATGTCATGTGCCTACACCCGGGGGTCCTACTTCCACTCCCCCATACACCAACGGGAGGAAGAGAGCCTATAGTAGAAGAGGCAATTATGAAAACAAAAAACAACCCAAGCTTTGACGAGGAGGTGGAGAGAGTTGATAAGCAAAGGGTGCCGTGAACTGAATTGCATGAAGACAGGCAAAGTAATGGGAATTGTGTTCAGAAATGTCGATATGCCTCTACCAGGACGCAAGTATCCAGGCGACTCACACTTAAGCACAAGAAACAAGGGGAGAATTTGACATCATGCATCTCACCACCAAACATTGTTTTCCAAACTTCTGCATCTCTCCCTCGCTGACACTACGAGCCGGACAATCTGAATTTAAGACAAGCACGGATTTTATGTATCTGATCGGTTCGTCAGGTCTGGCAGGCCAGTTTGGTCCATGTTTCATCGGCCTGTAAGTTACGTGCAAGAAGAACCAATTGATTCAGGAGTGGTCATAAAGCATGCATGTGAGCGCAAAAAAAAAAAAAACTCTCATAATCAAGGCATGAGAAACGTTGCCATTCCATTAGGCGTAAGAGAATCCGTACGTAGTCTATGCAAAGCCTATGCTTGTTGTTGGATCCCAGGATCATGTAGGCACAAAAGAGGCGATAGCTATCGCATGCAACTTGTAGTATGTAGCTTGGGGCTACCACTTACCCTTTGGCATATTCATGTACACAAAGATTGACACCCGCCTTGACATCAGCCCACTAATAGTAGTATATGGACAATATTTCACTGCATTGGGAGGCGATCGAGCACATGTTGTGTCTCCTCCATGACAAGAACAACAACCTTCAACTCACCTCCAATCACAAAAACAGCACTATCCTCATTTTCTTTTATCATAACACTTGAGTGGATATCAAGCACTTATTTCTTCTCACTAGAGGATACGATATCTACCTAGAAGTGGTATTTTGTACTGTATGTAGTGCACAATTGTCAACAAGAGGGATTCAACCACACACCCACGTAATACTTGGTAAAGCCACTACATCATCGATTATGAGGTTTATCATCCCATATTCAGCCCTTGGCTCTTTCAAGCCACAGGTTTTATAAAATAAACGGCACATCTGTAGAAGAGTGGCGTGATCGCAATGTTCACGATCCATGCATGTGGTATTTGAGTGCTAACATCACCATTTCTGTTGAACAACGAATTCTCATTTTAGGAGTTTGTGTCTGGCTGAGGAGGGGGGGTTAGTGTTGGATTAGCACGGGGGGTCCTAGACTCCCCATTCATTGAAAGGGGGTCTGCTAGGCCCTGTTGCCCTAGGGCCCAGAAGGTGCCCATGCAAAAGCAAAACCTTGAACCCCTAATGTAATCTGAAACATGGTTTGAACATGGTTTGCATGAAAAGCAGGGGGCATATGCGCATGGTGAAGATAATGGAAATCTCACAAGGGTGTTTCCATTTGATCATGACTGGGTGATGAACCATTTCCCACCTTTTGTTAACGCACAAACTCCAATTATGATGCAAGACATTGTGTTTTGCGGGGACTTCGTCCGTGAATATTTAAGAACACCTTAGATCACAAAAGGGGTTTGCACGTTGGAATAAAAAAACGAATGAATAATTTATCGGGGTCTCGCGAGGGAGCAAGGATTGCAATCAAGCTACCATCACCCTTCTCTCCATTCTCAACCAGCGATGCATTATGCACATAGGGGATGGCGATGGAGCCGGATATCGTTTTCTTCATTAGTAGTTGGATTTGGATGGCTAATGTTTAAACTCCTGGACATGGCAGCTACAAACCTTGGATCACATGGATACCAAAACTATAATCCCCTTTCAAAAAGGAACAATGAAATCACCTGAACTTAAGAGGCAAAGGAAAACGTGTGGCTGCTTGCAAGCTAGTGACAAAAATTGGCCACATAATGACGAGCATCCATTGTAACAATAGAAGGGGCACCAATCAAGTGAAACCGTACAACCACTGATGATTGCTCTTATGAAAGTGCAAATCATGCATATTAACTTTTCCCCTTCAAAATTGGCGGTGGACAAGTTTTGACATGGTTGTTTGTCACACGATTTGAGCACTTGACAATGTAATACAAGTCACTTATGAAAATGAGTGTCACAAGACGGGACGTGCTGGGCACGAGGGTGCTTGAAAGTGATAAAAATGAATTGTTTGATGTAACTGGTCTAAGAAAATAGATGCGTGGAAGAACCTTCGTTATCCCCATGAAACTTTACAAGAAAAAAATGTATCTCAACATACCATTGTTATTGTTCTCATTCTGGAGTAAGGTGGTCCAGTTCAAGCAACATGTGATCCAAACTCAAGAGAAAGAGGTCTTTTTTTCTAGGGTGCTTAGGAAAATCTCAACCTCTAGAAGGGGATGACGATTGATGCAAATGAATCCCATGAAATGGATGCCCATGATATAACCCATGCATGTTACAGAGGAGGATGTTTCTGTGCATGTGGATGTGACTACAGCCTAGCCTGTTGTTTTGAGAGAGCACAAGGTTTAAAACTATGGAGTACTATGCCCTGTTGTTTCCTAAGTGCAATGATCCATGTAGAAGTTTATTTTAGAATACAACAATTTCAGTTTGCATTTCATTGGCAAGTCGTCAACGTCCATGATCTCCAAGGATACGCATGATTTCTATTTTACTATGTAGCATGAAACCTCTGTTTATCACTCAATTGGTGTATTTTGGGTGGATCTTCCATATCGTTCCCCTCAGATATACCCTTGATTCAAGTTTTAAAGGCATTGATGATGTGCTTTTGGAGTAAAAATAAAGGCACATTGACATGATTAAAAGGTCTTACTTACTGCACTGATGGATACTTTTGATATGTTGGTAAGAAGCAATGTCTTACTGAGAAAATGTGAGTGGCAATGTTTGGAACTAAACCATCTTTTCCATCCGCGATGGGAATGGAAGTTTTGTGTGTTTTTTGTTTCATGTACGTGGTGCTAACAATCGTGGTTCCTAGTGATAATCTAATGACTTTTCTACTTGACATATTGGGTAGTAATTCTAAATCGTGAATTCTAAAGCATGTTGTATTCCATACATCTCTACATGCTTTGAATTAAAATCCATTAATGCTAGTGTCGTAGCACGTAGTGAGGTAGATGATCAAATGAAACCTTCAATCAACATCTTGTCCAGCTAGCACTACAGTTGCATGAGTCATGCTTGCTAAGCTATTTTGTGTCTTCCAGGATTGAAAGTCTACAAATTCTAGCTATGTCCAATCATCTTTGAGGGATCTGATGTGGCTTTGTTGGGGCTGAATCTTGTGAACTCCTCAAAGTTATGTGCTAACATCTATGATGTGTTCGTGCATTCATTTGGTTCTAATGAGGTTGTCGTGGGTGATAATAACAATGCATTAGAAACCAAAACCTCGAGATTTATTGCATTGGACAGGTAGATGAGCTCCACCTGTGCCTTGTTTTGTGATTGTCCTTTTTGCAACCATCATGTCATTGGTCTTTGCACATGCTACATGATTACCAGCCTCTCGAAGTAAAGGTGAGTGAAGGGTCACACCATTAGTACCAATGATCATTGGTCGTTGTTCATACAGACTTGGACCTTGACTTGGTTGTGTACATTATCCCGTAAGAAGCAAACATTTGAGGAGAGTCTTTCATTATTGCTGGCCATGCAAGCCCACAGGGCTGTTGCAATCTACAGAACCCTTGTCTACACCTAGAGAAGCTCAAAGACAAAATACATCTACATTCTCCTTGCCTCATTTCCTGGTATACTCTTTTTGTTTTCTTCAGTCCCGAACGGCCATGGGTGGTGGATCAACAAAACGGTGAGAATGTCCCCCGTTAATGATATAAAACAACTTCTATCAAGACGTCAAACCAACTAGTTCCAACCGCTATGCAATTTCGGGCTGGTGCTCCTCAGCGTCCTCATGGAACTTCACAACCATACTCACCCTTTCCAAGGTTCTCTTGCCTAGTGAAGTATGCATGGATGAAATCCTTTTTTTACTACACTCTATTGGTCCAACACTATTTTCTCTCCAATGAAATCTAGGTTTTGCACCCCTTCTATATTGCTAGCAACCATCGTGTTATCTATTTCCTATTTGTTACAACCATAGCACAACCATGGATCATGGTAATGAAGTATGGTGTCAAAATCCATCAACAACAAGAATATACTATGTCAGGCTACCACCATCCCATTTGGTGGTCGATTGAATTTTCCGTGAGGCGGCCCCAATTTTGTTTAGGAAGGCAAGTCCTTGTTGCCGCTAGCGATGGCATCAACACCTGCAACATGGTCCGGCCGCTGATGCATGCGCATCAGAGTCATACTCTAAAACGTCTGACACCACCGCAGACAACACAACTAGGCAGTAGCTTTCATAGGCTGCCAAGGTCAACACAAGTACGTGGGAGTTTTTTTTTTTTTTTCCACGCTATCACGGTCGGCACAATAATTTTGATAGTGAATCATTGTACCAGGTAGCCTGTTGAACCTAGGAAAATGAAAGATTAGGCAAAAAACAGAAGGAAGCACAAGGAAATTGAGAGCCGATGAATGAGCGAGGAGGAGGGGAGGAGGAGCAACTCAAGTCTATAGCTTACAACCCTACACACTCGTTACACATTCCTCTTATCTTCCCTTTTGTCTCACAACCTTCCTTCTCCTCCTCTCGTGTTCCCTTGGTGCATCTTGCACCTCCTTGACGCCATCTCTCTTCAGCCAGCGGAATTGGGAAAGGCACCAAGAACTAAGGCTGAAAAACAAATCCTTGGATTCATAAATCTGTTTCACAAATCCAGAATCCGGATCCGGGCTCACAAATCTGGATCCAGGGTCAGGTCTCATTTAGGGATTCAAGAATCCACCAATGAATCGTGGAAGGGATAAACGGTGAGGGAGGGTGGAGGATATGGAGCCGGTCCTACTCACGTCCGACTGTTGAGCAAGGAAGCTTTATGAAGTGAAATTCCAGAAATTTGAAACCCTGGAAGCTGATGGCCGCGCTACCTAGCGCAAGTCCTACATGTGCAAGGTCAACAGCCTCACACATGCACCAAATAGGCGACAAGGGATTTTCCACTCGCTCACATGTTTTGCAAGAGCGAGCGATGATTCATTGCACACCAAACAAGGTATTGCAACAGATTTGGTGGGCATGCAAAGACATAACTCACTTCTGCCGGAAAGGTCAGCTCAAAGCCTGGCGTTGAGCCAATCAGGAGTCTGACCTGACTGACAGGCTTGACTTTTGTAGCGATTGGGGTACTGCCACATTGGTTATACATAGAACGGGAATTGCACCATATGTCCTGGCTACAATCAAGACTAAGAGCACACCATCTGTTTTGCCAAGATTTATGAATCCACACGGATTTGCAAATCTTGGATTTGGACCGGCAAATCCGGATCCACCAGTGGATGTGGACTCTCGAATCCGAATCATGCTTAAGATTCACGAACCAGATTCAGTGTGCGGCCTTACCAATAATCTTCAGGGTGAATTCTTCCCTTCTTCTAGATTTCTCTCATGCTGTGAGAGTTCCCAGTCTTGGGGATGAGCCCTGCCCAAGATTAATGTCAAGGGGGGAAGGAGGGAATCTTAGAAAGAGGTGGAGAATCGGTGTCTTCGAGTTGGACATGCCTACCCCCTCCAACAAAAATGCACGTAGTCACTTGAAGACAAGGAGAAGCCGAAAGAAAATGAAAAAAAACAACAATAAAGCTCCTCATGAGATTTCCAATGCACATAATGGCACTTCTATTGTTTTTTGGTGTTGAATGTAGCAAACATGCCATTTCCTATACTAAAGATGATATTGAAGTATACTTCTTGGGCTGTGGGGATTCAAGTTCCATGTCTCTAGGAGTAAAAATCTAGTATTTATACATACATACATACATACATACACGTATACATATACATATATACATATATATACATATGTATCAGAAATCTAGCCTATGTATATACATATGTGTATTGGCTAGATTCCGCTTTCTTTATAGCCTGGAAAGCATCCCTTGGCCGGATTCTACGTGAAAGGAGTGCCAAGATGGAAAGTCCATCACGTCACTACTCCCCGACTCTTAGCTTGGCGCTAGGGTCCTGTTCTTGTGTGGCAAAACCACATGGAACACTCATGCTCAGGATTATTTTCTAGCATTTGTGCCATATGACGACCCTGTCCATTTGTGGCACAACTTTTCTTAGCCAAAATAGTTGAGGCTACCATACACACCTCCTCTTAGGAAACTATTCCCAGGGCCTATTCCAGGGTTTTGGCTCCACAAATAGCTGCAAAACGGACCACGTCTGACACATTGGCATCAAACCAAGTGCTTCCGTGAGGGGGAAAAGGTGTCGACTACACTCGAATGTCAGATTTTCACATCAATGGAAAGCATTCGATAGGGGCATAGTCAACAACAAGAAAAACATGCCATCTTATTGGCGTAGAGAGCCCAACAACGAGAAAGATTTTGCTTTAAAGTTGTGAGGTCCCTCAAGCCAATAGATTGACTAAAAGAATGTGTGAGTTTAGCGTGAGTGGCGATCTCCCCGTCAAGAGAGGTGGAGGAGGTGAATTTCCTCCTCCCTCACCTTCTACCTCAAGAAGGCTAATGATCCCAAAGGGAGTAGGGTGGACGTTCTCCTCCTCTCCCTTGTTGGAGTGGGTAGACGGCCAAATAGGATCAAGGGAGATGTCTCTCCACTCTCCCTTGTTGGCATGGATTCGATGGCGTAAGGGAAAGGATAGAGGTCTTCTTTCCTCTCTCCCTCTCCTCTCCTGTGAGCTGACATGCCAAAGAGAAGAGAGAGTGCATCCTCTCACCCTTCCCCTCTCTCGCGTGGACTGGAGGGAGGAGAGAGGGCATCGTCCCTCTAAATGCCCTCCCAAGTGGGCCGATGGTCCAAGGGGTAGGAGAGAGGATGCACTCACTCCCTCCCCCCCGCTCACCTAGGCTGACAGCCCAAAGGGGGAGGAGAGAGGGTGTCTTTCCTCTTCCCCCCCCCCCTCTCACGTGGGCAAACAACCCAATGGGGAGGAGAGAGGACGTCCTCAATCTCCCCTCCTCTAACTTGGACCGATGATCCAAAAGGGGAGCAGAGAGGACATTGTCCTTCTCTCACCCCTCTCACATTCGCCGACGGCTCAAGGGGAAGGGGAGAGGGTACCTTACCTCTCACCCCTGTTCTCTAGTGGACCGAGAGCCCATGGGAGAGGAGAGAGGGTGTCCACTCTCTCTTCCCCCTCTCACGTGGATCGATGACCCAAGGGGGAGGAGAGGGGGAGTTCAACCTCTGCTTCTTCTCTCAGCCCTTCCCTCTTGAGGGGCAACTGATCAGAGGAGGAGAAGGGGGTACATATTACTCCTTTCCTCACCCATCACGTAAAATGCATAGGGTGGTGACAAGGAGGAAAAAAAGAATCTTTCATTCCTCTTTCCGTCATCCTATCACAAAAAGCAAGAGCAACCACGCAACAAGGACGATGCCCGTTCAAGATGTAATGCTGATTTCGACAACCATGCGAACATGGCGTAGTTGTTTGAGGTCTTAGTCAGTACTCCGCAGGCCAGGGACGAAAGTCTGGGATAAAATTCATTCCCCAAAACCTAGAACCGGACAACGGGAATTGAGAGTTTCTCCATTCAAACCCAGTTTTGACTGTCGTAAAAAGCAGAAGGAAGCTCCATTTGAGCTCCATAACATTCTAGAATCTGTGACATGTTTCAAGGCATATCTCCAAAAACAGGTAAGTGGGGAAATCTTTTGTTTTCCCAACATATTGATGGATGCTGATTTTAAAAGAACCATTGTTTTGAGCAATGAAATTGGCACTCAGAAAGCAGAAAGAATTGCACCAGAAAACTGGCAAAAAGTGCCTGTGGTTTCTTAAAGAAACCCCAGTATCTTGGGCATGATGTGAAAAAACGGAGGCGTAACCTCTAGAAGGTCATGACATGGCTCAACAAGAGTTACTCATATGTTAAACAACTTTCATTGCTTTAAACAACCAATATGACGCACACCAAGGTGGAAAACCACAATGGTAATTCATTTCAAGGAAGTTTCCTGATAAGAAATGTGCACCGCATGTGCTGGATCACCCTAATAACTCATCCATTTGTCAAAATGATGTAACATGTGTGGATTGTGCATTGATACGAATGTAATTTGCACCACCAGCAAGTACTGGTGCAGTACCAACACACGCACTAACCACACTAACAACTTTAGAACTAGTTTGAATGATTTCGCTAGTATGGGAGACCCCCTGGAGAAGGTGTCGGTCGCGTTCTAGTCATGGATGTCAAATGCATTAGTGGCCCTTGTGCCAAATTCATTGCTAAACTGCGGATTGCACTACTAGCTCATGTGTCACTTTTACATCGACGCGAGTGTCCGTTGTACCATGGATGCCTGAGAAATCATTTTGTGTGTGGAATCATAACGAATGATAATGGAGTGCTGAATAGAGTTTACACATACCAAATGTTGGAAATCTGTGCACACTGGGTGATCAAGTGCTGGTTGCACTCAGTATACGACCGACATGGAAAGGATAACCGTAGCATTAATACGAGTTGCAAATGTACCATTGCCAGAGGTGCTCGTTGCATTGATAATGAGAGTGTCGCATGAAACAGTCATCCAAGTGCCGAATGCACAAGTGGCGCAACACTCACAAAACGATGTACGTAAGCTGCGGGTGAAAAACTTTCATGGTCCTAAATGCACCACCGATGCCAGTGCTCAAATTTCTATGGACACAAAAACTGTCCAAAAAAACTTATCATGTCAGTGTTGATGATTAGCAACATGTCATATGCTCCAATCGTATCAATAACATGGATGCCGGTCATACCCTAATGCTACAAATAGATTTCTTGCAACAAACCACCTAATGAAAGTGCATGAGTTGCATTGGTTATGATCGCAAGTGCACCAAGGGAACTATGACGAACACCAAAAAATATGTCACTTGACATTTGAGAGACGTCTTGCGACCTTGATGATGGTCATATTTTAAAACTCTCTAAAGATAGAACTCATGACTACATCTTAAAACAGCTACATGCCACTATGGTGATAAGAGATATGCTCGGATGGCACAAGTACCGTACTGGGCCTTGCATTCGTTCAAAGTAAAATTTCACATCCGCCCATGTGTTCCCTTTGATATTTTGAAGTGCCTTCCAGTATCACACCTAGAATTCCTGGCTCTTACCTCTAACATTCGCCTACCATGTTTTCAAGTTAATGACATCAACAGCCTATGTCATTTTGCAAATCTGCGGGAGCATGATGGGCAAAATGGGAAATGTGCGCTTAGCGTGTTGAAGCCTCGTATCCAGACACGAGGCTTCAGGTGTTTTTTTTTTTTTTTTGTGTGTGGCTAGGACAGCCTTAGAGGTGAGGGAACCTATGCTGCACCCTTGACGACCACATGGGGTCAATCTCTGGCGAGGGCTTTCAGTCAAAAACTGTGCCCTATGTAACTTGCGTTACACCAGTTCAGGTACCCACGAAACCCACGTTTCATGGATTATGTGGGAGTCCCACCCACTAACCCTCACCCCTAAGAGTATCTTTACCACGGGTCGTAACCCTGTGGCTGGAGGTTCAATGGCAGGTTTTACCCTGTCCATTGAAATACTCGGCCCCCCGATGAGTTAGGTGTGCTGAACCAAGTGTGCTTTAAGCTGGGGTGTAGAAGAAGGTGAGGTGGGGATAGTTTTTTGTCTATGTTGCAGATTTTGGTTGAAGTTGTCAACTGCTCAATCATTTGGGCCAATAGTTTTTTGTCGGGGCTTTGGTTGAGGCGAATGAGATGGAGATTGATGTGTTCAGTGAAGTTCTTGGTGATGTTGAGACATAGTAGTGCCGTGGGGTTTCGTAGTGGTGTTCTTTGCTTCATGGAGATTTGACATCTGTATGTCCAAATTTCCCGGAAGGTTATTGCTTGGAGTAATTGCCACCATTTAAAATTTTGGTGGTGGTGATGGAAAAGGAAGACTGTGGATGTGTGTTCTTGACACATTATGAGGAATCTTTGTTGTAGTTTATGTAGTACATTGTGGAGCTTTGGGCATTGCTCAAAGGCATGGGCTATATCTTCGCTGTGCAGGCCACATAGGGGGCAAATGTTTTCAAAGGGGTGAGGGAAGAAACGTAGACGGTATCGTACTTGGATGCTCCGAATGAGTATTTTAAGAAGGGTGTCTTTGGGTTTTACTGGAATGATTTTTGAAAGGAGGATGTCATGAAGGGCCTTGTCATTTGGTTCCGGAACGCCTCCTTGCATCCACTTTTCTTGGTAGGTGACGGGTTTGATGATTTGATGGATAAGAATATGGTAAATTTCCATAAGCTTCGGGATTTTTGGAAGGTCTATACGCCAAGATGGAATGAAAACGTTGTTGCAGTGACCTAGGAATTTGTTATCCCTGGTGTGTACTGGTGTCCAGATGCTTAAATCGTGGATCGCTGTTTCGGCGTAATTGGTGGGTTCGATTTTTAGATCTGGAGACACTGTGAAGGTAGTCGCGGTGTAACCGTCTTCTGAAGGTTGAAGTTTGTATACGAAAGCTGGCGGTTTATTTGTGTATGATGTGATACACCAGAATTCCTGTGTAGAGGAGTTATCTTTTTTCTTCTGGAGGATTATGTCTATCCATTCTTGTGGGATTGCGTGTTTCACCTTTTGGATGACGTTTCGTTCCTGCAGTGTTTTTCCGGTGGGAAAAAGAGAGAGTTGTTGGTGGAAAATATGTTTGAGTTGATATTCCCTTTCGAGTAGAAAATGTTCTCTTTTGTCTAGACCAAAGGGTTTGCCATTTGGCTTCAGAATGAAGCGGTTGAAGGCAACATATTCTTGTAGCAATTCTTGTCTGAGTAGAGTTGGTGGTAGGATTTTTGGTTTGGTTGCTAGAAACTGAGTTAGAATCTCCGTCCATCTTGGGTTGCGGTGACCTTTAAATTTGAGTATATCAGGGTGTGAGAGAAAGAAATGGCCCTTTTTGAAGAAACTTTGTGTAGTACAAGCGACGTTCTTCCAGGCTTCTTGTGAATTAGAGAGGAAATTGTATGCTCTTAACGCTTGTTGGGCTTGTACTAGCGTAGTAGGCCATAAAATGCCCAGACCACCTTTTTTGTGGGGCGTGATGGCGAGGTTTTTGTTAATGAAACGAAGTTTGCCGTCTTGTTTCGAGGCTGAGAGTAGATTGAGGATGGTGGTTTGAGTTTTCTTTAGAGTGTCCGTAGAGGGGGGGCAGAGGTCTGAGTGGTAGAGGAATTTAGGAATTAGGTAGTTGTTTATGATAATGATTAGAGTTGAGAGTGTGAAGTGAAAGTTTCTCCACGCGATGGCGGATTTGTTGATATTCTTAGTCAGCTTGGAACACATGGTAGAGTTTTGTTTGTCATGATCAAGGTTGATGCCCAAGACCCGTTGTGGCTCTGTGGATGTTTGGAAACAGCTTGAGGAGGGTACCGTCACATGGGGGCCGGCGGGGAAAAGGATTGTTTTGTCTTTGTTTGCTTTTAGTCCTGTTAGTTCCTTGCTTAGGTCTAGGATCTGTGTGGCTTTATCTAGGTTTTTTTGGTCTTTAACAAAAATTGTGGTGTCATCAGCGTACGCGCCAAAGGTTGGGCAGTGAGATGAGGAAGGAATGGTTTCATCGACCATGTTTGCGTAGTATTGGTTGAGGGGTTCCATAGCTATGATGAAGAGTAGTGGGGCTAAGGGGCACCCTTGTCTTACTCCGGTTTCCGTGGTGATTTGTGGAGTAAGATTTCCGTTTAAAAGGAAGCTTGTTCTCGTGTTGTGTAGGGTAGCTTGGATCCAGTGAATGTAGATGGGTGGGAAAACCATGTGATGCATGGTGCGGTAGAGGTGAGGGCGAAGAAGGGTGTCGTATGCCTTTTCAAAGTCTGCTAGTAAGAAGGTGAGGTTAGTCTTGGTTTGAGTAGCCCAATGTTGCATGTCAAGGATACATGAGAGAGTATCCTTGATGTTTCGACCAGCCACAAAACCAGTTTGTTCTGGACTGATGATGTAAGGTAGAATATCGTGGAGTCTGTTTGCCAGGACCTTGGCTAGGATTTTGTAATCTGTGTTGAGGAGCGAGATAGGTCTATAGTTTCGGATATCGGTTGGGTCGCCCTTTTTGAAGAGGAGGCATGTCACGGAGTCTGTGAACTCCACAAATTTGTCTGGGTCATTGAGGAAAGCCTCAAAGGCTTTGAGGAGGTTTTTTTCAATGAGTTCTGGTGCTTCTTTATAGAATTCAGCAGGAATGCCGTCAGGGCCAGGGGCTTTGTTGGAAGCCATTTGCGAGATGCTCTTGCGGATTTCTTTTGTGGTTAGAGGAGTTTGTAGAGCTTTTAGGAATTGTTGTGGGATTTGTTTTAACGGCGGCATGGTGGGGGGGGGGGGGGGGTGGTTGTGTGTTGGAGTTGGTTGTGAGAAGAGTTTGTGGTAGAATGATGTGATGATTGAGGCTATTTCAGTGGGAGCAGTTGTTAGGGAACCATCGGGGTTAGTTAGGGTGGTAATAGTGGCTCCTTTTTTCCTTGCTCGAATGTGGCTGGATAGAAGTTTTGATGCCTGTTCAAGGCCCTCTGTGTAGTTGAGTTGGGCTATTGTGTGATTGTGCTTGGTTTCCTCAAGTATGTATTTTTTGAGTGAGTGTTCCAGCTTGCATAATTCGGATTGAATATTGTGGTCATTAGGATGAAGGCAGCGTTGTTGAGTAAGGGAGTTAATCTTGTCGTTTAAATTGGAGATAGTTTTTGTTCGACGTTTTTGCTCTTCCACGCTGTATTTTTTGAAAGCCTTTTTTATCATGAGTTTGTACGAGGACCAGACAGTGTGATTGATTTTTTTGAGTAGAAGTTGGCCAAGAGGTCGTGATAGCAGTGAGGTGTTGAGTTTCCAGAGACCTTTGCCTGGTTTGTGAGGGGACTTGAGTCTGATTTGTACCATGGGTGCTGCGATATGATCTGATAAAGAGTCAGGTACTGCAGCATGTGAGGCTTCTTTGATTGTGTGGGATTGTGCGATCAGTGTACATATGAAGTCGATTCTTGAGGAGGATTTATGAGGGGTGGAATAAAAGGTGAAAAAGGGGGAAAGAGGGTGAAGGATTCTGAAACAGTCTAGGAGATTATGAGTGTTAAGGAGACTATTGAGGAAATGTGAGTCTTTGGATAGCTCTTGGGGATTTCTGTCCACTTCTTCGGCTGTGGAGTTGAAGTCTCCCAGTAGAAAATTGGTTGGATGTTCTTGGAGGAATGTGTCGAGATCCTTCCAGAAGCCTTTCCTTTGTTTTAACGTGGCAGGTGCATAGATAGAGGTGAGAGTCAATGGAGAGCCGTGAACCTCGAAGTTGCATTGTAAGATGTTCGGGTTATCATGTGTCGTGTGTAGAGTGTGGGAGATGTGGTCTGTTTTACGGTATAGGAGGCAAATACCTCCAGTGTGTGTAGAATCCGAGTGAGTGTACACCATGTCCCATCCTAGTTGTTTTTGTAGAGTGGTGTATTTTTTTGTTGTGTCTAGATGTGTGTCTATAAGAGCACAGAAAGTGGGTTTATGCAGAGATAGGAAGCTTTTGAGAAAAGGTATCTTTGAGGTTTTTAAGATTCCATTTATGTTGAGGCAGCAGATAGAGATTGAGGAGTCGTTGAGTGTAGGGGTGGTAGCTCTTTTATTAACCTTTTGCTTCTCTAGGGATGGCATTTCATTGGGGCTCCTTTTGAGTCCCGTGATGTTGGAAGGCGGTGAGGGTTTGCCCTTTTTGGAAGTTTTTCCTTGTCCGTTGAGTGGTGGAGTTTTTCTTTTTTGGGGAGTGGATGGTTGGTTAGTAGAGCATGTACTGACTTGGGGGTTAGGATTTGTAGATGTCCGGGTGGGTAATTGTGGGTTGATTCCTAGGGGCGTGGATGTAGGACTGGAGGTAGAGGAGAATGTACTTTGGAGATGGTGTTTTGCATGTTCTTGATTTTGAGACGATCCCGGGGAGGTGGTTGATGTGTGAACTGGGTTGTCTGCAGTATGGTTTGGAGAAGGGAAATGGTGTTTGACAGTGGCCCCTTTGTTTTGTGTTTTAGGGATGGAACCAGGTATGTGCGTTGGAGATGCCTTGACAATTCTTTGGTGAGTTATGGAGGGGTTTTTGGATTGAAAACTTTCCTTTGGCTTTGAGGTGTAGCGTTCAGAGTCATGTTGGGGATGTATGGGGGTTGGTTGGGGGAGGATGGGGTGTTCAACATTCGTGGTTTCCTCCAGTGTGTTGTTCTCCATTTTGTTAGTTCCATCACTGTGTGATGAGAGGGTTTTTCGTTGATGAGTGTGGTGTAATTGATGTGGTGTTTGTAGGGAGGTCAGGAAAAAAGCAAGTTCGGGTTGTTTTAGTGGTTTGTGGTTGGGGTAGTTGTGTAAAAGGATGAGAAGTGTGAGATTCTGTGCCAGGTTAGCGACGAAAATGGGTTTATTTGGTTGAGTGTCTTGCTGTTGAGGGAGGGAGTGTTCCAGATTGTTTTCAGCAGAGGAGGGGGTGCAGGACCACGAGTTGTATAGGGCGGGATAATGTCTTTTGTGATAGTGTGGGGTACTGAGTTTATGCATTGATTTTTTAGCAAGGGAAAGTTTGCGCTTTTTGAGAGTGTGTCTTCGGGTAATGCAAACTATGCAATGACAGAAAGGGGTGAGAGCCTGAAGATAAGGGAGGGATTTGTAAAAGTACCAGCTTCGTTTTTCTTGTCGAGATTGTCGGTGGTCATAGAAATGTTCTTCTTGAGTGTTTTTGTGGTATGAAGAGAAAGTCCCGTAGTTTGATTGGGGACGGAAGTTGTACTGAGTGTTACGTGGTGGAGGATTATCATCTGACGGGAGGGGTATGAAAGGCAACAGCCAGAGGATGTGATAAGGGTTATAGTCACGGGAAATGTTTGGATGCTGATAGATTGGTTGAGAGAGGTATAGATATGAAGGTCTGGAGATCGTGGCTTTTCTTGCCTTAGTGCATTTGAGCAGATTTGTGTTATTGGGTCTATGAGGAGAGTGGAAAATGAACCTGTGTTGTGTAATTGTAGTGGTGGGGGGGTTTTGAGTAGAGTTGATGTGCAGAAAGTATTCTAGTTTCCTGGAAATGGGAATGAGGTACTTGTGTTCCTGAGTGTAGTACCAGCTTTCTGAAGGTGGTATTGAGTCACTTGTGTTTCTGAGTTGTGGTTGCTTATGGTAAAAATGAAAGTGTGTTGAGTTTTGTAACTGTGACAGCACGGTTGTTACAGATCTTATGTGTAAGAAGACGATGTTTTTGTAAGCAATGTATTTGTGAGAAGAAGGATGATAAAGAGGATTTTGCAGGTGATTAGTTAGCATGTCATAGAGGTAAGGGTATTGGCTGGGATGAGTTCTTTGAGAAGATGGGGTTTGTGTTGAGTTATCGTGAGTAAAATGTGTGTGTGGTAAATGTGGAGGAAGGGGAACAGAAGTAAGATGGGTAGCATTGCTGATGTGTTTATGCCAAATGTGTTGATTACTGGGCAGAGATTCGGGGAAGGAAGGCAGACGCAATAGGAAATCTTTATCGCAGGAAAAACTACTGCTTACAGGGCTGGAGAAGGAGATAAAAGCTTCTACGCTAGAATTGCTTTGGAAAGGAAGTGGTTCTAAACTATTGTTTCTAGCTTGCGGGGGTTTGAGGGGGGATTTGGATTGGGCCGAGCAGATGGAGATGGGGGATCGTAGCCTCCGTAGATCCGGGGAGTTGGATGGGGCAGAGCATGGCAAGTAACCATTGCTGCATGTCTCTTAGACTTCGGAGTTGGATTGGGCTGAGCGTATCCTGAACTTGCCTGGAGGTCTGCAGAAAAGAGAAACCGTGTTAGCGTTGAAAGGTAGGATGGCGGATAGAGTGCTGACATTTAAAAGTTTACCAGAAGCGGGGTTTAAAACTTGAAGTGCCTCTTCAGAGTGTCCAGATCCGCGTTGACATTCACAATGAGCTGATCCTGTCCTGGGTTCGCTCTGTAAGCTCTGCAGGCTTGCTTGTGTGAATCTGTGGCAGCATGTGCATGGAGCAGATCTAGGGAGCGTCCAGAGTAGTTTCCGCAGGCCAAGTAGTTGCAGATGTGGAGTTCTGACACCTTTCCAGCATTTGTGAAGAGGAAACCTGGGTCGCTTTTCCAGATCGGGGAGTAGTGAGAATGCCCAATATGACGTTCTGGTATAGAGACAGAATTTTGTTAGGCTAAGGAGAGTCGGAGGTTTTGAGATTTTAGGGAGCGGATGAGCACAATACATACCGCATTGCCTGTGTACAGCAATGATAGACCTGATGCCGTTCAGGGGATGGGAGCGGGTGACCGGGAAGAGAGCGTGGTAGCACGTATGATGGTTGTTGTTGCAGTACTGGCACACTGGTCCCGAAAAGTGCAGGGTGACCTTGTACTTCTGATTGCCTCCGATGTAGAAAACAGGAATTACCTTCAGAAAAGTGGGGTCTTCAGGGTGTCCAACCGGAAGTCCAAGGACGGTGTTTGTTGTTTGTCCTGTGATCGGGTTCACGTAGCGGTGAAGGGACATGATTTTCATTAGTGGCGGTTTGGTGTTGCCTGCTTGGCACTCTCTGGTGAGAGTGCGTGCAACGTCGCCCATGTCGAAGGTTTCCGGTAGGCCTTTGATGGCGAGTGTAGGTTCAAGTGGTTTCAGTGCCCTGGTTGCTTCATAGGTTGGGTGGGTCACTTTCGTGACAACCACTTCCACCTTGCTGTCAAGATCTGCACAGAAAAGTAGCAGAGGAATGGTTGATAAACTGGTACGGGTTTGGGGTAGATATGTAGGAAATTGTGACCACCGACCTGCCGGAGAGTAGAGGAAGGGTGATAACTGAACGGCGAAAGCCGGAATGTTGCCTGAGGTGTCTTCAAACTGGATGGTGTATCGGGCCATGCGAAGACGACCATTCGGGACCGAGTCGATTGCAAAGACTTTGGCCGTGTGGAAGAGGACAGCAGGAATGTTTTTGAACTTTCTTTGCATTGTGTCAAGAAAGTATTTTGCAATGCGTTCTCCATACCCGGCGTGCTGGTTGTTAAAAATGAGTGTGATGGTTGAGCTGAAACTGCGGATGTACTGGTCCAGGGTTTTTTCCGAAGACATGGTGGTAGCTCCGATTTGTGCAGGCAGGTCAGAGAGAAGATCCAGCTCTGCTTCCAGGTCATTGAGGTTTTCCAGTTCCATGGGGGGTGGTGTGTGGCCAGCCGGGGCATTGCCTGCAGCAGCGTCAGCGGAGTTTTCATAGCGGCGTTCAAAAGAGCCTTCGGAGTATACACTCATGTCTGAAAAGAGGACGAACTCAACAAAGGAATGAGATTGTAAGGTGGAGAAAACAGAGCGGTTTAGGAGGTAGGGTGTTTTTTTACCCGCGGTAGATGTAGACTGGCCAGCGGGGTTTGCGGTTGGTGTGGTGTTGCCTTGAGCTTGATGACCGTCAGTAGCGGTAGCCGGGGTTGCTGAGCTCGGGCGATTGCCTTGGGTTGTCGGTTTGGGGTGAGGTCCAGCTAAGCTTGGAGTTTGAAATGTAGAGGTGCCAGCCACATGTGACAGAGGGCTCTGGCCACCGAGTCCGGTCCTTGAAGAAAGTTGGGTCTGAGATGGAGTTCTGCTTTGCCCTGCGTGCGAAAAGGAAGATGTGAGTTGATTTGGGGTAAGGGTGTTTTTGGCAAGTTGGGATGAGGATAGAGACCAACCTTCGGTTTCCTCATCATTGCATGGCCGAAATACTCGGCGTTTGGAAGTGTTGCTTTTTGAGCTAGTAGGACTCCCTTTGTCTTTTCGGGGATTGATGGCTTTGCCGTTTGCTCTATACAGCCTTTTGCTGTGCTTACCCGAGAAAGGAGCCGTGGCCTCCTCGGTCGGGGCAAAACCTTTGATGTTTGGTATGGTACCTTCGACGCCTTCCATGTTTGCAGGTTCTGCAGACCGCGAGATGAGATTGAGGTTAGCACTTTGGCATGTGATCTGATGTCGGGAGTCTTTGTGATCTAGACGTAATGGATAGGAAACCTCTCCATGAGATGGAGGGTGTAGTAAAGAGTTGTATAAACTCGGGGTTTGAATCCCGGTTGCAGTGTGGGAGCCGAAAGGCCGGAGATCAGAGGTATGACGAGTAGCGAGTCGCAGACTTACCTTGAGCCATTGCTGCTTGAAAGTGGAGAGGACGGGGTGGTGCAGGAGCACTGTGTTCCAAAGTTGGGAATGAGAGTGATAGGACGATCGAGGATTAAAGTAGTCATAACGAAAGGCTGCGGTGCAGTCCAGGAGGCGGGGAGGGTCGCTTATCGGTCTCTGCGCGGGGCCCCGGCCACTCTTGTCTTTTTCTTTTTTCCTCGGCCACTTTTTTTGGGGTTTCCACGCGTCGTAGAGCGCCGGGTTTGAAGGCATTTCTTGTCTGTAAGCGTGATTTTTTCTGAAGTGAAGACAAGGATAACATCTGGTTACCGTAGAATAAAAGCCGAAATTGAAAAAGTGAGTCGCTGAAGCAGATGGAGGCGGTGAAGACGGAGGCCGATGGGGAGACGAGGATGTGGATTTGAGATCGAGAAGGGAACATGACGATCGCCATGGTGTTTGATGCCAGATGTTGGAGGAAAAGGTGGATGACTGGAAATGGCGTCCTCCTGTTATTGCAGATCGTAGGCCTTCAGATGTATGTGATTCCTGAGAGATCATGGGCATCATGGGACATGTGAGCAGGAGGGTCATAAGAAAAAGTGGAGACACATCGAGTCTTCGCGATGTCTTCCTTGGTGTTGTCCGCATTGTCGGTGGTGTGCCGGGGGAAACAGTCCTCCATGGAGTTGTAGGATTTCCAGTTGTTCTGGTTGGTCGTTGGGCTAGATTTGCGATGTTGGATGTTGTGTTGGCCACCTTGGGTGGAGACGAGGTTGACCACGTGGCGAAGAGGCTTGTGATGTAGTTTGCCACGTAAGGCATAGAAGCATCCATGTTAGGGACCCGCGGGGTTGAAGCAGCCGCGTGGCGGTAGTGCATGTGAACGTTGAGAAAGGAGCGACCGGATGACAGGTTGTGTGCATGGGACGGCAGAGCGACTTCGGTGCGGCAGAGCGGCTTCGGTGCGGCAGAGCGGCTTCGGTGCGGCTGCCTTCAGAAATTCACGAGGCTTCAGGTGGCGACGGTGGCGAGGTCGCTGCGCACTAAAGGGGCGCGCACGTCAAACGGGCAGCCGTCAGATTGCGCCTTGCGATCTGACGGCTGCGCAACTCGTGCATTCGGAAGCTCGAACTTCAACCAGCGAAGTTCGAGCTTCCGAAAAAAAAAGACTTGGCATGGACATGAATGGTGGGCGAATTCAATAACCAGGATAATACACCCATACAGGGTTGGGAGAGCACCCAGTAAATTCAAAAAGTCAATTTTCCGGGCGAAATTGAAAAGCATGTAATTCCATTCTAAAATTTTAACGAATTCAAAGATCAGCACGGTATGATACAATCTTAGTTGTGGTCAAAAGCAATGACCATTTGCCTTTGCAGATAGTTGTACGCAAATATAACTCAAAAACAAATAGGAGAAAACGGATTCATCGCATGTGTTACAAAAATAGTACCATCAATCTTTGACCCCAGAAAAGGTTGATGGACTCCTCCAAACCCATCGATGGAATGTGCTATAAAAGCCTAGTTGGTTGAGCACTAGTTCTAAAACATGCACAGCTTTCTTGGTCGCAAGAGGTCTATGCGTTTGACCAAATGCATGACGTAACCATCTAATCATTGTATACTTTTGCACAATGTATATTGGAAGAGCTTCACAGCAAACGGCATGATATACGTAGGAAGCTTAATGGTTTCATCTTTCAGTCATGCGCGTGGATGTATCAGTACCTGTTGGAGTTCTCTTTTATCATTATTCATGGCTGATGTGAACATCAATCCATGGTTGAATGTGTCAATGATGAGGTCTTCAAGTAGGTACTCAATGGAAAAACCATCAACACCTTATCGCTTGGTGAGTGATTGACACAAAATCATGGTACCTAACCAAAACAAAGCAATAAAGGGGTACATGAGTGTTTTGACAACAGCGCTCAAGAAAGAAGGATGATCTCTAAGGGAGGCCGTGAATGTATCAAAGAAAAGGAAAGGATCTTCTAGGATTTCTTACTGATCTACAACACTGTAGTGTGGTGGCCAAAGTTAGCAAAAAACACCTTTTTGCGTGTGACAAGACCGGCCGAATGTCGAAAATGAGTTAAACTTGAAGGCGAGGGCTTCACTGAGTAATCACTCTTTACACAGACTTATCATGGACATTGATGGAAAAATTGTCCGAGATGGTGTTGTTTATGTTTTTTATCCATTCTTTGTGAAATCTTTATTCCTTTGAAAAATGGGGAACACCGTGAGAAACTGCTAGGAAGCTTCCTAGCCTTGCTGGTGCTGACGTGGCGACACTGTCCAGTCAGCTGACGCACTAGCAAGCAGGCAGGTGCAAGAAACAGCAAGGATCAGGCTAGGGAGACGCGCAAAGTCTCATAAGCTTCAATAGCTTAGTAAATGCAGAGAGAAATGACAACTGACAGGTCCAGGGCATAAATACCTGCCGCGGCGCACGGCGGGTGTCGCACGCNTGTCCTAAAACCGGCCCAAAACCACTGTTTTGGCCGTAACTCTGCGCACACATGTCAGAATCCTACGCCGTCTGAACCTAGACGTGCAGAATCAAAAGACGCACGCAACGACTGGTCACATGCATGCATCCATCGACTGACAGCGAGTATGTAATGCAAAAACATGCAAATGGGCCTCATGCCCAGTCCGCCGAAAGGCGCCTGCAAGACGTAGAAGTCACAGCAAGGAGTCCCGGTGACATCTGGGGCTCTGGAACAGTGGTCGGTCAGCTCCAGACGGGTAGTCCGCCGCTTGTCGTCGCGCCGGTGTCACCAGGGCCGCCTGCCTCTGGGATCTGCACGAGTATGGACACGGCCGAGTGGTCAAAGTAAACTGTACAGGAACGGTACAAAGCACAACACTCCCCCATGACCCGATGGTACGCATGTCCATACGCGTGCAGCACTGGTACAACCACATAGTGAATGACACAGACAGATGAGACGGCAACGTACATCCCACACTCAACCACTGTCACGCACGGGGCGAAGCCCAACAAAACGAATGGCCACCAGGAACTTTCCGCGTGCAAGTGCCTTCGTCAAGAAATCAGCTCGCTGCAAGTCAGTGCCAATCCACATGATGGAGATCACGCGTCGCTCCACCAGATCACGAACGAAGTGATGCTCAACCGCAATGTGCTTTGTGCGAGCATGGAAAACGCTAGAGTTCTCCGCAATGGCGAGAGCACTCTGGTTGTCGCAACGCAGCACAATGGCGGGTACTGACTGCCCAAGCTCAAGAAACAGGCGTTGCAGCCAAACTGCCTCAGCAGCTCCTGCACCCAAAGCCACGTACTCTGCCTCCGACGAGCTACGTGCGATGCAGCCCTGCTTCCCGCTTCGCCCAGACAAAGCGGTACCACCGAGCAGAAACACGTAGCCAGTGCGACTGCGCCCATCAGGGCTCCAAGCCCATTCGTTGTCAGTGTAGCCGTCAAGGACCATCGAACACTGCCGACGAAAGCAGAGTCCGAGATACGGCGTGGAAACCACGTACGGTACCACTCGCACAGCCGCATGAAGGGCTCTCGCATCTGGAGCCTGCGAGAACTGAGCGAGGAGGTTGACGGCGAACGCGATATCGGGGCGTGTGGTCGTGGCCAGGTACATCAGAGATCCGATCAGACGGAGGTACAAGGTCACGTCCACTGTCTCCCCCAGCTGTGTAGGGTCATCCACCTTCAGGGCATCCTGCCCATCAGGTGTGATGGGTGTGGAAGCAGTGGGCACTGCACCAAGGAGATCGCTAAAGCGCTCCCCCACGACTCGTGCATATCTGGCCTGATGCAGCAACAGTGTCCGGTGCCTGCAATCACGTACAATCTCCATGCCGAGAAACACCGATGCAGGACCGAGGTCCTTCATCCTGTAGGCGGTCTGCAAGACAGCCTTGGCCTCCTTCACGGCCTCCAGGGACGGAGACGCAATCAGAAGGTCATCAACATAGACCAGGATGGCGGTGAGGCGCTCGGGTGTCGGCAGGATGAACAGCGAGGGGTCACCCTCACTCTGTACGTATCCTGCACGAGTCAAGGTGCCCGTGATCTCCCGGTTCCAACACCGTGGAGATTGCTTGAGGCCGTACAAGGACTTGCGCAATCGCCAGACCTTGTCACCGTCCTCAAAGCCTGGTGGCTGAGCCACGTAGATCTCCTCATCCAGAGAGCCATGGAGGAACGCGTTGTTCACATCCATCTGGTGTAGTTCCCAGTCATGCTGAGCCACTACACCGAACAGAGCTCGAGCTGAAGTCATGCGGCCGACAGGGGCAAAGGTGTCAGTGTAGTCAACTCCCTCAATCTGAGAGAACCCCTTGACAACCAAGCGGGCCTTGTAGCGTTCCAGTGAGCCATCAGGCTTCACCTTCTTGCGAAAGACCCACTTGACCTGAATCGCCTTCCTCCCAGGGGGAAGATCGACCAGCTCATAGACTCCGTGCTCTCGGATAGCGCGAAGCTCATCCTCGCAAGCAGCTCGCCAGGCATCAGAATCCTGCGCTGAGAGAGCCTCCCTCAATGTGCCCGGATCAGGGGCCAGAGAGGGAGAACTCTGCG
>SZWC01000586.1:68136-83237 GCA_023375785.1 Penium margaritaceum | reverse complement strand
ACCTGGAGGAAAAGCTGATGCGCCCAGGGGAGCAGCTGCATGGAGGCCGAGAAGGGCTCGAGAACGGCGTCGCTGTACCGGTCGAAGATGTCGGTGTACTCCAGGCGAACTCCGAGCATGATCGCCCGGAGTGCCCACAGCTGTGTACCCCCTGAGGTACCCAGGCGCGTGTAGATACGCATGGCGCGTCGCCAGTAATCCGCCGCAGGCTCCGCTGGTCCCTGACGAAGCGAATGGAAAGCGCGGATGTGGGACGCACGCGTGGCGTGCGTCTCTGCGGCCAGTAGGGACAGCGTCAGATCCCAGCCTCCACGAGGATCAGCTCCGGTGCCTGTGCCTGGCTCGCCAAGAAAGGGGCGGAAGTCGACGACAGTCTCGCGTGGCATGGCGTAGAGAAGTCCTCGCATGGCCCGGGCAGCTGTCGACACCTGTGCTGGGTCTGTAGTCTGGTATGGGCTGTGGTAGTAAGGCCAGACTCCCTCGGAGGTGGTCCACACCTGAAACAAGATCTCCCAGCAATCAAAACCATCCTCGCTGATGTACCGTGGGGGTGGCGCCTCAAAGTCCTTTGGCTGCCGCTCCGTGGGAAGGGCAGTCGCACGCTGAGGAGGCCGGGAGACAGGGAAGAAGCCTGGAAGAGGGTGATCTCCGAGAGAAGGAAATGACGGTCGCATCGGAGACGCAGGTGGAGGTTGCCTGCCCGTCTGCAGCTGACGAAGATGCTCCCGTGGAAGACGGATCTCCCCCTCCTGGGCGTCATCCTCGAAACCTGGCATGAGTGACTCGTCATCAGAGAGGTCCTCAGGTAGTGGAGAGTGTGCGCCAGGAGGTGCGGGAGGCAGAACCCCTGTCGTGGCCACCCGAGTCGAGTGCTGTGCGGATGCGAGAAGACCGGCAACTCCTCCAGAAGTCCGCGAGGGAGCCGTGGACTGAGCACGCAGAAGCTCTGTCAGCGTGCGAATCGACTCAGTCTGCTCTCGCTGCAGACGACTCATCTCCTCCTGCTGGCTGCGTAGGTCCGCGATCGCCCGTGAGCGAGGGCTGAGTACCTCTGAAGAAGAGGAGGAGGGATCAGCTGGCGCCTTGTCCTTGTCGTCGGGCGAACTCATGTCGCCGCTCAGTATGGGACGACGGGTCAAGTTTGTCGGATTGCAGTGCTGTCTGCGTTTCTCGAGGAGTTGCAATGCTGGCAACTTTTGACCTTCCGGCAAAAAATTTGCCTAAGTATGGTGCTGACGTCAGCAGGTGGTTGCTGACGTCAGCACGACCTGATGACGTCAGCAAGCAAAATGCTGACGTCAGCGTCGACGCTGACGTTTTTTTTTTNGCTGCGGCTGCTGTTGCCGCCGCCGCCGCTGCGGCTGCTGCGCTGCTGCTGCCGCCGCTGCTGCTGCGCTGCTGCTGCCGCGGCTGCTGTCACGCTGCTGCTGCGGCTGTGGCTGCTGCGCTGCTGCTGCTACTCAGCTGCTGCGGCTGTGGGAGGACTGCTGGCACCGCCGCCGCCACGCCTCTCTGCGTGGTGGTACGCGTCGCTGCTGCTGTCTCTGCAGCTGCGGTCTCACGTTGACGGCGGTCGACCGTCTCCAACGGGTCCCAGAAGATCTGCTGCAGCGGTGACTCTCACTGCTGCTGCTCTGCTGCGTCTCTGCTGTGCAGCTCGGTGAGATCTGTCTCACCGCTCTGATACCATGAGAAACTGCTAGGAAGCTTCCTAGCCTTGCTGGTGCTGACGTGGCGACACTGTCCAGTCTGCTGACGCACTAGCAAGCAGGCAGGTGCAAGAAACAGCAAGGATCAGGCTAGGGAGACGCGCAAAGTCTCATAAGCTTCAATAGCTTAGTAAATGCAGAGAGAAATGACAACTGACAGGTCCAGGGCATAAATACCTGCCGCGGCGCACGGCGGGTGTCGCACGCGGCAGTCCAAGAGCTGTCCTAAAACCGGCCCAAAACCACTGTTTTGGCCGTAACTCTGCGCACACATGTCAGAATCCTACGCCGTCTGAACCTAGACGTGCAGAATCAAAAGACGCACGCAACGACTGGTCACATGCATGCATCCATCGACTGACAGCGAGTATNTGACAGGTCCAGGGCATAAATACCTGCCGCGGCGCACGGCGGGTGTCGCACGCGGCAGTCCAAGAGCTGTCCTAAAACCGGCCCAAAACCACTGTTTTGGCCGTAACTCTGCGCACACATGTCAGAATCCTACGCCGTCTGAACCTAGACGTGCAGAATCAAAAGACGCACGCAACGACATGCATGCATCCATCGACTGACAGGGAGTATGTAATGCAAAGACATGCAAATGGGCCTCATGCCCAGTCCGCCGAAAGGCGCCTGCAAGACGTAGAAGTCACAGCAAGGAGTCCCGGTGACATCTGGGGCTCTGGAACAGTGGTCGGTCAGCTCCAGACGGGTAGTCCGCCGCCTGTCGTCGCGCCGGTGTCACCAGGGCCGCCTGCCTCAGGGATCTGCACGAGTATGGACACGGCCGAGTGGTCACAGTAAACTGTACAGGAACGGTACAAAGCACAACACACCGCTCTCCACTTGCATCTGTGTGCTACTGTGACGGTCTTGTAGTTCTCCACAAAACAACTATAACATAGATTGGAGCATGTCATACTAAAGGATTTCGCGCCCAAACATAATGGCTAGAAAGACGACCTACAAGCCAATTCTTTTATGCTAACAATGTACCCTACTGATCTTGAATTTTGATACAAAATACTTTTTGGGCACTTTTGTTCAACGAAAATGTTTCTTAGTCGAACTAGTTACCTTACTGGTCTTTGATTTCGTTCATTTAAAATTTCTATTCATGTGTTCCATGATTTTGAACACAGATTTTGATGATTTTGTTATTTAGGTAGTTCCTAGACTTTCGTTGAACGAGACTTCACGATCTTTAAAGTCATCGAACAGTGTCAGATCCGTGCGCAGACGAGGATGAATCCTCGTTGAGCGCGCGTCTGATCGCAACGGTTGCTCGCAAAAACCATACTCTTGCTGCCTGACAGGTATGATGTGTCATGTTTACACGTGAGACCTGTCAGACAGCGCGTCAGCGTGGTGCGCGATAGCCCACTCCGAGTGCGAACGAGACTTTTGAAGATTTTTCGCTGATTTTCGAGCTTGTGGAATCCGGTTCATGAACGAAAGTTTTTTTGGCCTGCTAAAGTAATTATTTAGCTGATACCTAATCAATTCGTCTAATAAAAAAATCATTCATTAAAAGCCTTCAAAAAATCTTTATAATCGAAATCAAAGATGAGTAGGGTAGGTACCACCTAAATAATTCCCTTGGAAAGACAATTAAAAAAGTATTTTTGGAAACCGGGTTTGGACTATTGTCTTGTCCAAAACAATTCTTTGTGTATGTCGAAAGAACCCTTCTGTGTGTGAGACATAAGTGTATTTCGGCGATTTTCGTTCAAGTTCACGTTTTGCCGAGGACACCGAAACAAGACGCACGATCATGGATGAGTCAGCATTGACAAAAGAGGCAAAAGTGATTGACACGTCAAAAGCGACAAAGTACTTTAATGAAACATTTCTAGAGGAGCATGCATCACACGAACTCATCCTCTTCCTCCACCTCATCTGCCCCAAACCGCAACTGCCTGGCATAAGGAGCTGCCTCACGCTGGAACGCCGGGGTGCAAACACGAGGAAAGTTCGCCTTGGCCCAAACCATTTTCACGATCTCCTTGCTGCAATGTGCAGCCATGCATCCATAAACTAAGCACATGCCTCCTCCTTGAGGACGCCCATGCCAACGTTGAGGGGCAAGCCACGTGATGTCCGTTATGTGCCCCACGCTGAGTACAGTTCCTCAATTTTGTTTTTTAGTGGACCCTTGATCCCGACGTCACATGGCTGCGCCTTGGAGGTACAGCCGGGGGGGATGTATCAGGTACCCATGTAGGGGTAGTTGCTGCGAACCCAGTCCTGGAAACTTGCGCATGCGTGTGGGCGCCACGCATCCAGGACGAACAGCATGTCCGCGCCCCCCACCTCAATACCCAGCTGCTCACACATCCTGTTGTGGTATGGAACCACGATGGTGCGAACCCACTCGCGAGTGGTTTCGCCGTTGGCCCAGTGGTTTGGGGTAAACGTCAGGTTAGCATCGGTGTCAACGAGCTGATGGGCAGCGTTACCACGTGGGAGGCAGCGCTTACTCTTGCCCCAAAAAATCAGCTGTAACGGCAGCATCTCCCCTATCATGCTGCACGTGACGAGGGCAGTGATCTGCCGCTTGTCGTCCAGCCGTATGATGCCGACGTCTTTTCTTCCCGTAGGTGCATAAGTGTGGTCCGCGGATGGCATCAGCTGCACTCATGTATGGTCCGCATTCAGTATGAAAAAAGGCTTGATTCCGTAGAGGTTGATCATGACCGCAGCACGTCGATGAAAAGTGAGCACACGTTCCTCCCAATCCGCGAGAAGTTTCCGAGCTGCGGTGGTTCCATAGCGCGAAGACCAGCCAAGTTCACTCTTTATAAACTTTCTGACCCACGGGCGTCCAAAAGCACGGGATCCAAGCTGCTCCAGGACGTCGGGGGCGTGGGCGGCGATGACCTCTCGGACCTGCGGGTGGATGGTCTTGGAGTTCAACACGTTCCCAGCGTCACGAGCCTCACAAACCTTCTTTTTGATTTCCGACAGGATCTCCGGACGCTTTGCAAGCCATGCCTTCTTGCCTCCATACCCATGCTTGCATTTGCGGTTTTTTTAAATGGGCGATGATGCCGGCGTCGCAAGAGCAGAGATGACAGTGTCGCGGTATTGGGGTTTGAGAAAAAATGTCCTGGATTCAAACCATTCGGCGATCGTTGACGGTGAGAGACTGTCGTAAACGCAGTGTCCGTCTGGCGTCCGAAAGGTCTTGCAAAGATGTTGGACAGCCGAGTAAGCAGTTTTCTTCCCCTTGAGGGCCTTGTAGATTGTCCGGAAATGTCCGGACCCGAACCAATCGCAATACGGGCCCCTCTTTGCGCCCGTGGAAGCCCCGCTGCCAGAGTCTGTTGACGTCGTTGCGTATGACAGCTGAAGCAACATGCAGTCAGTGTCAGTGCTGTCGTCTTCTTCCTGCTCGCTTTCGCTCTCATCGCTGCTGTAGGTTCCATTGCTGTCGCTACTATTGGAGATGGGTACGACATCACTGTCACTGTCACTGTCATGCGCGGCATCGCTGCTTCCGGGGGACTCGTTGATACGGAGAGCACCTGTGCGAAGACAGGTGACGGGGGCACGGGGCTTCAGTGGAGCAACTTCATCCACCTTCGCCTTTCCCTTCTCGGCGTACGTGGGAGGGTGTCGAACAGGCTTGTCTGACGAGGGGGATGGGGATGCTGAGGTGGCTGCTTCCTGAGAGCACCCAACGCCATCGTCCAATCGACGCTGGCCGTTGAGGACCGGCTTCTCGTACAGCACCAGTGGCATGTTGGACAGCACTGAGAGAGGCGACGTGACAGACTTGGCCTCCTCGTCGTACGTTGACATGAATTTGCATGCAGTCTTCGGTCCATCGGTCGCATCGGACGATTCAAGGACTTGCACCTTGCAGGGACGTCCAAGAGGCCTCTGCGGTACGGGCGGATGTGGAGGAGGCCCGTGCCGGACAGCTTGCGCAAGATAACGTGCATGCTTCTTGGGTGAAACGTTTCGGAGGAATCGATCCATAGTGGCGGAGAGACGACGGGTGGGAGTGAAAATTGGCAGGCTGCGTGACAAGATCTAGATTCGGGCATCGCCTTTTGACATGACGTGGGATGAAGCCGTATCGGGAGAATGACGCACAACGGTCATTCGGATGTTCAAATCTTGCTGAAGCTTGCGATTCGACACTTGCATGTCCATAGCAAAGAATCCGGACGTCGCCACAGGAGCGTCTACAGAATTTTTGCGGCTCCACGACCTCCGGGCATCCACACGACATCGTTCTCCGACCGGAGCCAGAGTAGAACGGGTTCGTCGTCGATTTTCAAGAATGCGGATTTCCGTTCAGCGAATGTTTATGTACCACCCAAATATCTTTTCCACTAAAAACCATATACGAAATTACGGAACACTTAATTGGCTTTTTTCAAAAAATCAAAAGTCAAGATCAGTAGGGTATTTGCACCCGCATCTTGGTGGTTTGACCAACCACGTAACAAGTCATAGTCAAGATTGTGACAATGTAATCGCCAAGGTGTCAAAACCGAATTTCGATGGCAAAGGACACATGATTTTTTTTTATGCCCTTGCAGTGGTGTCTTCAGTGGTGGTTGTTTGCCATATGTCTTCAACAAGGATGACACCCTCTGCAAGTGCCTCGACGTAAGGCAAATACAAATACTCTATAGAGTGAAAGTACCAAATATAGACAAGAGAAGACATTGAAGCAACATGAATTGGTGTGACTTGGTATACATGCCCCAAGAGGTACTCCTGGTTCCTGTTTTCCTACAAGACCCTTTCCACAAAAGGATGCATGATTTGTATCTATCAAAGGAAACACCACCTTTCAGAAAACACTTTGGAAGGACAATCCATTGAGAGTTTTCTAAATGCAACCCTCGTATGTACTTACATGATATGCGAAAGATGCGAAACCCGATTTTCTCGGATCACTGAGTTTGTTTCAAATGAGTCCGGTTACAAGTACGTTGCATTCACACCCAAGAGTTGTCTTTCCAACCTGTACCACATGGACTGTGATCATGATCCACCCATTCGGTAAACATCATATTATGAACACATTGTTGATGGATGCAATCTACGGTTGTTAAGATCGGATATCTCAGCTAACATAGTTAAGAGCAATGTACCTTTCACAGGGATGTGAGCGATAGCTTACAACACAAATTCCAGATGAAAACAAGAGGATGATGGTTGAGACCAATCTCATCTAGGTCAGATCATTGTTGTGCTTGATGATGGACTTTGGCGGCATCTGGACGTGCCAGACGACCGATGCCGTCTCCTTCAAAGACGTCTAATGCTTGAGAGGGAGAACAAGTATGCTCCGCAACCATGTCTTAAGAACTTGGTCTCTCTATGCCCTAAGATGAAGCTAGCATGCGAGGTGCATGAGCTTGGTACAGCTTGGTTGAGTTCAACCAACCAACCCACAGGTGCTCAAAGAGGTCTCCTAGATGTCATGAACACATGGTTGCAACGGGGAGGACTGATGTCCAAATCCTGAATCATAGTTATTGACAAAAATCTGGGAAGGTACCACCTCTGAAGCAACCCCTAGGAAGAGATCATGTCGCTTGACATGCAAAACTGTTGTGTGTACTTGGATAGTTTTTGTGGGAACGCCCAGCTAATAGGTTGTAAGGATGCTCCTTGCGAGGGGGGGGGGGGCAAGCGTCACCACAACAACTTGCTGAACACGTAGAACAATGAATGTGGGAAAATGTATCCATCGTATCTTCTTGCAAACCAGCAAGACATTGTTGACAACATACGTCTCAAGAGGCATCGGCCATGCCAACAATACGCACCTGTGATGGCACTTCGGTAAAGACACCAAATTTTGTGAAAAAAAAAACAAAACTATCCGTATCTCATCTTGACAAGAGCCAAGGGATCATACGATCAACGCTATATGTTTTACGTGAATGACCTTAATCACAAGAATTACATTTGCGTGGTTGATTGCGCATCGGCTTGACAAATTAGGTTGTAGATGGCAAGTGTTCATACATGTGATCTTATGTGCACTTCTTGTTGCATGGTTTCCATCATGAAGCACACGTAGGGCAAGCCTCCGTGAGCATAGACAAAACAGGACTATTTGAACTAAAGGGGGAGGAATATCGCGTGGGAACCATTTCTAGGACACAAACAACATTTAATTTACTTCTCGAGTCCCTAGGGCTCCAAATGATGTTTTGAGAAGTTGTAGCCTCAACGTACAAACATGTATATATACATGTATATATATACACATATATATATATTTACATTTACAAACATATTTACATACATGTACCATACTGTCTTGCATATTCATACACATTCTAGAATGCATTTGTATGCATATTGTTTTCATCAATATGGTGGGCCTCTTCAGTTTCCTATGTGGTCGCCCATGGGGTCACCCAAGTATTTCATAATACGATGTTCGCCCATCGGTTGAAGTCCGTGGGTACACATAATGTGGGCATTAAACTTTTGAGCGTTCTAGTTGCCCCACCTCCCGTCTGTGTCGGGTTCCGTTGAACACGATGTTTCAATGACGAGTGTGACTCGAACAGGTTGCTCGCTTTACGGTCTCTTGTGTCGCCCCGCCTTGCTCCCGCTTACAAGTGTCTCCTCTCCGTCCTTCTGGTCACTCACTCAACTGGTCACACACTCAAACCTCTTGCTACCTGTACTTTATTGCCATGAGGAACCTGCTGCATTTCAACGTGAAGAAGTTGACTCTCGGAGAAGCTACTGCAGAACGACAACGTTTCTTTGATGCGCACAAAGCATTGCACCCAAACCCATCCAAGCTTTTGCCAAAATGCTCTAGTAGCCACCCACAAAAGAATCCTCCAACTCTTCTCCTTGCCGCGCCAGAGGCGGCCGTGGTGCTGGTGGCAGTGAAGCAGACAACAAAGGGTCACCTTCTTGCTCTTCCACCGGTACCATCCAGTGCACCATTTAAGCCGACGCAAGCTACAGCTGCGTGTTCAACACGAGGTCCCTAAGTAAATTGGCTTGGGGACGGACATCTCTCACGCGTTCATGGCGCCATGGATGCCGGATGCACGACGTACCGGGCGATGAAGCTGATGAGGACATTGTACTACATTGGCGGCGGAAAGTGTGTCTACAACCAGCTCAGTCCATCTACAATCAGAGGATGGTATGAGCCTGGTGCCTCTGTTCTGCTGGAAAACTTCCGACGCTTTCTTACACACATGAAAGATATCAAGGTGCACTGGGGTACAAACAAGAGGACTCATGGCAAACGGGGTGGAAATGATATTGTGGGATTCCACCCTGGTTTTGAAGGAAAGATCAAGGACACCATTGATGGCATGCGCAAGGCAGCCGCTGTCATCAACTCTGCCAACCTCCTTGGTGTCCTGCACACCCTTACCCTTCAACATCACCCTGAAGAACTGCCAGCTAATGGAGACAAGATGACTCTTTCCCGTGCGTGGGTCTTTGCATTTGTACGCGACCGCATGAACTGGACCTACCGTTGTGGAACAATGGTGGCCTAGATGCTTTCGTCAAACTGGGAGATGTCCGTGCGCACCATCCATCAACACATCACCGCACTTCTGGTCATGAACAACGTCAACCCGCACTTCTTCGTCAATGCATACCATACCAGAGTCTCTCTCGTTCCAACTGGTAAGCATTATCTCTCGTCGCTTCCTACAGCCCTCCTGTATTGTGCGTGGTCGTACCTCATTCATGCTTCATTGAATGCCTGAAGGCAATCGAACCTACCCTCCCGTCGGCTTCAAGGGAGTTGCCATCACTGCCCTTGATGACAAGCGTCAGATAACGACGGTGGTGGCGTCCAACATGGCTGGAGACATGCTTCCACCCCAACTCATCTACGCGGGTAAAACGGAGAGGTGTCACCCTCATAACGTCGCCGCAAAATGTGCCGTGTAGGACCATGGTTTCTCCCTCAACCAGACCCCCGACCATTGGGCCAAGGCAAGGACGATGCGGGAGTGGATCACGCATGCGATACATGCCTGGTTTAAAGAAGAGTGTGAGCGTCAAAGCAAGGAAATCAAGAAATAGAAACTATTTTTTCTCGTTGACGCTTGGTGGCCGCACACATGCGCAAAGTTAAAGGACTTCCTCAAGCATCACTAGCCCTATGTGCGACTGCTCTTCGTCCCGGCTGGCTATACCTCAAAAGACAAGAAGGCAACGTCGGGCTACAACATCCATTCAAGGCTGTCATCAAGAAATTCTAAAATGAATGGCATGCTGAAAAAGCATGCAAGAGCCTAGCCGCAGGAAACAATGGGAAAGTAGAACTAGGCATCGGAAAGATGCGCAACTTGGATCTCACCTGGGTATTGCAAGCATGGTTGAAACAAAAGGCTAACACGCAGCTTGTGGAAGGTGCGTGGGATGAACGTGGGTTTGGGAGGTGTATGGATGCTACCTGATGCAAAGATGTCACCGAAGAAGCAGTCATTGAGAACGGTCAACTCTTCCGGGAGCGAGTCGTGGCCGAACCGGAAAACTTCACCGACGGTGCATGACGTTAGGTGTGATGATTATTGGGTGTGGTCTTGAAATAGAATTGTACTCCTGAAATTTCACCAAGTGTACCTCCCCATACAATCAACGTTGGTGAACCCAGGTTTTCATGGCATTGCATTGTGAACAACGCTGAGCCAAAAATTTGAGAATCCTTGTAATTTTTATTGTGATTTGCCCAAGCAGACAAAAGTTTGTATAGGAACACATGCGCGAACCGAAATAATTAGTTTACACAAAGATGGGTGATAGTATAATGTATGTAAAGAGTCTGATTAGAGTTTGGTTCGATGAAGCTTGGAAGATAATCCTCGATCCGATTTTAGGTGGAAAGAGTGTCGCGATGGAGATTGTATCGCGTCACTCCTCCACTTTTAGCTCGGCGCTATGGTCATGTTCCAACGTGGCAACATCACATAGAACGATTGTGCGTAGGATTATTGTTTCACATCTATGGCCTATAACAACCCCGTCTGTTTGCAGCACAATCTGTCTCAGCTGAATTGGTCGAGACAGATATACATACTTGCTCCTTGGACGTCTTATCCGAGGGACCATGTTTTGTTTCACACACGTGAAACACGTAGTTGCAATGAAGCCCACGGCTGTCAGACCATACCCCATGTAGTGTCAATGATGTGACTACAGCGGTCGATGGCGTTATATACATGCTATAGCCACCGAAACCGTCATGAAGTCGCCCTTGATGTACATCTTGCTTTGATGCCACTGTAATGTACGTGAATCTGGCCCCTACATGAAATTAATTGTTAGAGTTCCAACGTCGTGTCTAGAGATCGTCGGAGGGGTTCGTGCTCCTCCTTAGCCACGCCGGAGGCAATCATCATTAACCATCTGTGGAGGAGGATCAATTAATTTGAGTCTTCGGAGGTCCAGTTCCATTTTTATCTCGCTCCCTTGTGGGTCCCAAGCAAAAGGGGTGTCACCATGCAGTTGTGAGTTTGCAAGAGTTCCCCACATGTGAAACTCGTACTTCGTACACAACAAATTCCAGTTGTATAAACGGCGTGATTTTTTTTGCGTGAAAGACAAGACCGCCAGTCTTGCGCCGACACTTTTTATGCTCATCTTCCTTCTTCTATCTACCTCGCCCCCTCCCCTCCTCTAGCTCACGTTGTGAGGCGAAGAGGCAAGGCAACGACGAGGGCTCGAGGCCAGCAACATTGGCCCTTGATGTACCGCAAAATTCTGGCTGCCCCTTGTATGATCATCATGCCGGGCGACGAGCAGGTAGTTAGATGGTCACTTGATTAGTTGCTGGCTGCCAGTTAACCGGTGGCCAAGGAATGGCTGGCCACTAGCCAGCTCTTGTCGTGGCAAAGTGTTTTGTTCAACCACCTCTCGATTTTTCGAGGAGGGAGAGCTGAAGTGGCCCTCTTGCTACCACCCACTTCTTTAGAAGGATTATTGCTAAGCTTACAGAAGTGGAACATATCATGTGAATTGGTTTTCACTTTTTGGCTTTATGAATCCAGAATAAACCTCTTTTCATACTTTTTTCACATATACAACTGTTTTTTGGTAATAAACCACATGTTTCCTTATGTTACAAGCTTTTGTTCTCCATGAACCTAGAAAATCAAATCATTGGAACCTAAAAGTAAATAAAAATTCTAGAAAATTGTTTTTTTTAGTTTTATGGTTTTAATCTTATCAAAATGTGCCTCTAAAGTAGACTTTCCTATTGGTTCCAATTTTAATAGATGTTCTTGAAGGTCATTTGTTGAAATGGGATCCAATTGGTCCAGTTCAGGCTGCACCAGGTCGTTTTCGGCAGCTGTGGAACCTGAGTACGGCGGTCTCGTTGTCCGAGCTGGCCGATAGATCATTATGCGTGAGAATTACGCTAGTCTTTTTTTTTGCGTTGCCGGATTGTCACAACGGCAGAAAGCTCAGCAAACCTTTGCCAGTCGAGTGAAACGGTACGAGGTGAAGTTCTCTTGCGATGCGAACTTCAAGACCTTTTGACCCACAGCACAGCTCACTGAATTCGCGGTCATTTCCACAACCACCGCGGACTCGTCGGCGAAAAAGAGCCAGATGGGTGCGTGCCTGCGCTGCCGGCCTTATCGTCAGTCTCACGCTGTTGCCACTGTTCCTCCGTCACAGCAGAGCAGGAGCAGACGTGTTCTACAGCCTACGACGACAGCAGCAGAGGCCTGTACTTCGCCGCTTTCCTGCGGATCCCCTCAGCCGCCGACTGCCATCCCTCGACCCAGCGTGCTTTGAGCTACTCGGTCGCAGCTCGGAGCTTCTGGGCTGGACTGGGCACTTTCTGCTGTGCTGCTGCGCTTGTCGACTTACTGCGCTGCGCCGTCAACACGCTCGCTTCTGTCGTGTGTGTCGATGGCGCACTGTGGCGCAGAGGATGGACCGACCGGCTGCGAAGGGAGACGGTCTCTCTTTGTCCGCCCTCAGTGAAACCGGTGAAGCTGCTGCCTCCTGCGGCAGCACGAGAGTGGCCCGCGAGAGTCGTCAGCCGTACGCTGTCGCACTCCAAAGAGGACTCACGACCCCAAGGAAATGCAAGCTTGGCACATCGGTGGTCTCACGCTGAGCTGGCTCTGGGCGATCTTCGCGAAACTGCCAGTGGCTGGTCATCTGCACGACCATGGCCACCTTCTTCGACTGGCGAAGCTTCCCCGCGGGCGTGAAATTTGAGCCGTCGGATGTGCAGCTGCTGGAGCACCTGCAAGCCAAGGTGGACGAGGAGAGGGTCATCTTCGCCACTGGAGCTTCTGCACCCGGGCAACTTGGAGTCTCATCCGTGGCAGGCCAGGCAGGCCAGCACTCGAACCAGCATGAAAGCGCCGGAAAGGCCGCATTAACTCCAGGCTTGCCCTCCAGCCCAGGCATACGCCAGCACCCTTTCATCTCGCAGTTCATCCCCACGCTGGATTTTGAGGATGGCATCTGCGGCGTGCATCCCGAGGACCTCCCAGGCACGTCTCTTCTCTGTCGCGGATCATTGTAGAAGTGGCTTGTTCCTTTGTAAACGTGTGCGCCATCCGGCAACAAGGCAGAGAACGCGCTCGACGCTTGTTCCTCAATTTTCTGTGCCCCTGTTCATGGTGTTGGCGTTTCTTCTGTGGCGGCGCCCTTGCTGACACACTTGGCAATGTGGTTGTTTTTGGCGACAAGTGATGCGCTTGGTGAAGCATGCCAACCGTGTATCGCAGTTTGTGGTCTGTGCGCTTCATCGTTTTAGTTCCAGTACAGACACTGTGGAGGCTGCCATATAACCGTAGAATGTGTCATGCGTCCAGTAGTTGGCCTGGGACGTGTGTACTGCTGTCCTTTTCCCATCGTTGAGCACGATGGTTAGATGCTTTGCAGGCAATTCAAGGGATGGAGTCACAGGCCACTACTTCCTCAAGTTGTTTCTCTCTCAAACGCTTTGCAAGGCATTGAAGCAGGAGATGTTCTGCAATGTCTGATGCTCTACAGGCATTTCAAGGGATGGAATCACACGCCATTACTTCCACCGGCCATCCCGTGCCTACAGTCTGGGCTCCCGCAAGCGCAGAAAGATCCAGAAGGACGCGGGGCCCTGCGGTGAAACGCAACGCAGTGCGCCGAGGCGCAAGGACTACCGCTGGCACAAGACGGGGAAGACCAGGCCTGTGCTCAGCGTCGGCAGCAAGAAACAGGTCTGACGTTGGTACCTTGCGAGATGGCGCATGGGGAAGGGGAATGGCAGATGGGATCAAAGGGGGGCTTGGACAAAAGGTCTCAGAACTCGTCGTCGGAAATGAAGTTTTCGTCGCATCACAGCCGCATGCCTCCTTGCCGTTGTTGCATCCACGGAATAACAGTGCATGCCTAATTGTCCTGCTCCTTTCCTTGCCTCCCTTCGAAACCTCCTCAAATCCTACTTTCCTCCCAACCCCTATGTCTCGCATGGCTGTCTCTTTCTGGGGCCCTCCTGTTTTTCTTTCACAGCTCGGCTGGAAGAAAATCCTCGTCTTGTACGAGACCATCGCCCAGGGCGCACGGTCGAAAAAGGGCAAGGAGGCTGCCGGAGCTCAGGGAGCTGGGGGATCTTCATCGTCCTCCCGCGACCGCAAGACGAACTGGATCATGCACCAGTACCATCTCGGCACGACGGCGGAGGAGAAGGACGGAGAGTGGGTCGTCGCCAAGGTTTTTTACCNAAGCGATGGGGCAGCGGAGGAGCAGAAGAAGCAGGGTGTTGCTGAAATGATGCTGGATATGAAGCCGGGCATCATCATGTCTGGAGAAAAGGCCAGCAGTGCATCTCAGGTGATGGGCGGTGCCAGCATTGTGGGCAGTGCGTTAAAGCAGCTGCCGAATCTCGGTACGGACATGTCTGGCGCTTCTGCTGCTGGTGCTGCTGCTGGTGGTGGTAGCGGGACCGGTAGCAGGGCTTCTCTTCAGCAGCGTCTATCCCAGCTGGTGCCCGGCAGCAGCGGCAGCAGCGCTCCTCCGAGTGCACGGCCGAGCCTAGGACTGGGCACAAAGGTTGCCTCCTGGGAGGAAAGCCGCCATCCTTTGTCGACGCAGGCACCGTCCATCAGATCTGCTTTTCAGAAGGTAGCTGCACGAGGAGCTGTGAGGGAGACGGCTGCATCACCTCTTCCAGCTCTCAGCCAAGGGCCGACAGCAGCAACGGCCCCGAGGCCATCGCCTTCGGTATCTTTGAGTGGCGGCATGTCGCCCATGTTGCCTGCGAGTACCCAGGCCTCCCTCTTGCCCCCGTCCCGTGACATGTTGGCGATGGAAGGCGAGCATGGTACCAGGCAGAGGCCAACGCAGATGCTGGCAGGGTTGCCTGCTCTGGGCAGGCCCCCCTCTCCATCGGGCAACCTGCCTTTGGCTCAGGGTCCAGGT
>SZWC01000586.1:50994-64578 GCA_023375785.1 Penium margaritaceum | reverse complement strand
ACCAAAGCATGTCCTCCTGGTGAAGCTTATCGTGGTGAAGCATGTCCTGGCGACGAGGAGTGTGCTGGCCCTGTGGAGGGTGGTGGCTTCTTGGTGGATGAGGCGGAGATTGCTCTTGCGGAAGAGGCAGCGAAGAAGGCGGCACGGCTTGAGCTGGAGAGCTCGGCAGAGAGGGCTTTGAGCAGAAGCGAGGCTGTCAACTTTGAGCTGCCAGAGGGCCTTCGCAGCAGCCTGGAGGAAGGACCTTGCCCAGTGTTTGGCCCTGGAGGCTGTGAAGATGAATTGTCCCTGCAGCCTAAGTTGATGAGCGAAGTAGATGCAGCAGAGGGGTCGAAAGTCTTGGTGACGGACGCGAGACTAGGTCGCTCGCATTCCGGTCCGGGTAGAGGGAGGGGTGCAAAGCGGGGTCGAGGGGGCCGTGGTCGAGGGCAGAAGGGTGGTCCAGAGTATTGGAGGAACGTAGTGGGATGCGATTGATGGCCACCATGATCCAGTTTTTATCACTCTTGGTCGACATGATCGTGTGTTGTGGTGCTATAGACAGCCAAATGTGTCGGCAATATGGTCTGATCCTAAGCATTCGCTGCAAGCAGTCTCTGCGCGCGACAAATCATTACCCAAGCCATGTTTGAGCCATTGCTTGAAGGAGGATGCATTGTATAACTTGAGGCTAGAATGCCTTTTTAAAAGACTGAAGCCCTCAAATTGTTAACCATGCCCCTACTTGGTGGAAGAGGTAGTTGTAACACCATGCATTGCGCTTTAACTTACGATTGAAGACATGCAGACCTGGCATAGTAGCCTGTGCACTGAGAAAACGCGGAAAACTGCAGAAAACATGTATAGTACCCGAGGAAGTACCCTGGATGCCGTTGCAGCTATCTGGCAACTCCTTGTGCGTAGGGCCACTAGAAAATAATGCTCTGATGCTGGTTGGGTCCGCGTGAGACATTTGCACAAGCATGGACATGGCCAAATGGCCAAAGTAAGTTGTACAAACAGATGGGGATGACACAAATGACAACACTCAAAAGGAATCTATCTACTGCGCAAGTTGAGGCAGGAGCGTTGTTGATGCAGGGTGCGAGAACCCACGCTCCTTGCTTGCCGCTGTCGCTAAAGCAAGAGCCACAACGGTTTTGCTTGTTGGTTTGTGTGGCTTCCACCAGTCACGAGCGACGACCATGGTGATTACCCGTATACCCCGCACTGGTGGTGTGGAGCAGCAGTACTCAAGAGCTTGGCGACATGATCCCTGATGAGAACGCAGCTAGTGTCGGAGCACCGACGAGTGGTGGCTGTTGGTTTTTCCGCGTCTCTCATTGTACTCTGTTGTGTCCTCTCGACTTGTGTACATTGGCGTGCAGATGACTGACGGCGAGACTTCACGCCGCTGGAGTGTCGTCCGGTGGAGTCGACGCACGTTAAGGCCTACTCGCAGTTCGATGGAGCATCCTCCCTACGTCAACGTACTCAGTTCCATCGGCAGGCCTCCTTGGCGGTCAAGCCGCCGGCGGTCACTGGCTCCGCAGAGGTCGTCTGCGTGCTTGTGGTGCTGGATCTGATTGTGCTGTCGTGTCTACTGCGTCATGCTCTGCCTAGGATCCATATTTCATATTGCGGGGCACTATTTGGCACATTGGACCAGCGTAGGCACTGTTGGTTTTCGCGCATCTCTCATTGTACTCTGTTGTGTCCTCTCGGCTTGTGTACATCGGCGTGCAGATGACTAATGGCGAGACTCGACGCTGCTGGAGTGTCGCTCGGTGGAGCCGACGCGCGCTGAGGCCCACGCACCGTTTGCAAGAGCCGCCTCCCTTCGGCGATGCGCTGAGCTCCATCGGCAGGCCTCCTCGGCAGCCGGGCCGCCGGCGGTCACCGCCACTGCAGATGCTGTTTCCATGCACCCAGCTCTGTTTCAGGGTGTGGCATTGCGTCTGCAGCGTCATGCTGTGCCTAGGGTCCATGTCTCCTGCCGTGTGGCCTTGTTTGGCGTCACTGACTGTCGTAGGCACTGCCCGGGTTGGGGCAGCCATAACTCTTTGCTGCTGTTTTTCTAGCTGATTCTGACCGCATGACTGCGTTCGCAGCGTCGATATCATGGAATGGTCGAGTTTCAGGCAAAACGGATGACGCTCGGGTTTTGGGCTGTCGGGTGTCTGGCAGGGCTCACCGAGAAAACCATGCCTGCCAGAAAATAGATCTAGGACTATTTTCTGATTGGCTGGTTAGCTGAGAAACAAGTTCTACACTAGTGGGGGGGAGCTAGAACTTGGAGGGGTCTCCCATTGGTGCTCATTTCTTCATTGTTTATTTGTTGCTTTCAGTTTCCAGATGCTTTCTGGCGCGAACACCGGCGCACGCACTTCTGAGTAACAAACCCAGAGCTTCCAGACTTAGTCTCTACAGCAGCAAACTGAGGGGGCAACAGATTTAAGCAACGAGCGTGGAAGCCCGCACGCTGCATCAACAACGCTGCTGCCCCAACCTGCTGCCTAGTAGTTCTGTCTTGGTATCAGAGTGAGAGCGTAGCAGCAGCAGCAGAAGACTGACGAACAGGTGCCAGACAACGCCGGCGGACCCCCGTACTCGCCAGTGCAAGAGAAATGCTGCCGGATGTTTTCCGGCAGCATTGACCCGCCTGGTGGCGGCGTCAGAATTTTTTCCCATGGCCACTGGGCCAGGGGCAATGCTGCCGGATTTTTTTTGGCAGCACTGACCCCCACGCTTGACGCGAGGTGTCGAGCGGCAGGCCACGTCAGGCGCTCGCTGGCGACGACGCACGCGGCGACGTCCTCCAGGTATGACTGACAGTGGCAGCCAGCAGCAGCAGCAGTTGCTTGCCGCGGCAGCAAGCAGCGGCAGCAACAGCAAGCAGCTGCAGCACACAGCAGCAGCTGGCTGAGGCGGTAGCTCACAACAGCTCGCAGCAGTAGCAGCCCACAATATTAGCAGCAGCAGCAGCGAGCAGCTGCCGGCAGCAACAGCAGCTCGCAGCAGCTCGCAACAGCAGCAGCCGGCGGCAGCAGCAGCAGCGGCTGCAGCGACAGCCGCAGCAGCAGCAGCCGCAGCTGCCGCAGCTGTCCGCAGCCCACTACTCGCTACGAGCAGCAAGCTGTCGGCAGTGAGCTCGCTGCTCGTAGTAAGCAACGAGCAGTGAGTAGCGAGCAGCAAGCTTGCTGCTCGTAGCTCGTAGCTCGTAGCTTGTAGCGAGCACCGAGCTCGCAACGACGAGCAAGAGGAAAAAGAAAAAGGAGAAAAGAAGAAAAAAAGAAGAAAGGGGGGTACCTCGCAGCCGCAGCAGCAGCAACAACAGCAGCAGCAGTAGCAGTAGCAGCAGCAGCAGCAGTAGCAGCAGCAGCAGCAGTGACAGTAGTAGTAGTAGCAGTAGCAGCAGCAGCAACAGAGGCTGCAGCCCCACAGCAGCGGCTACAACAGTCGTTGCTGACGTCAGCGGTCGTCCGCTGATGTCACTGCCGACATCATTGTTGACGTCATCAACAACAACAAAAAAAAGGAGGCAATTGCACTCGTACAACAAAAAAAGGGGCAGTTGCACTCCTCTGTTGACGTTAGTCATCCTAGGCTGACGTCACTGCTGACATCAGCAGCACTCAACAAAAAAAAACAAATCAACAACATAGGAAACAAAAGAGGCACCATAATGCACCATGACTAACCGCCCCTCTGAAGAGGGGTCCTCCTCTGCTGGGGAGAACCCCAGCCCCTCTTTCGTGTAGCAGCTGCAACAGCTGGAGCAGCATCAGCAACAGTAGCAGCAGCAGCAGCAGCAGCAGTAGTAGCCGCAACAGCAACAACAGCAGCAGCAGCAGCAGCAGCAGTCCTCTGTCGTCACTGGTGGCAACCCTGACCCCTTGACTGCTCTTCAGCAACAACTTGCCGCCTTGACGCAGTAGCTCGCAGCGCTGTAGCCATTGGCCTCCCAGTCAACCACCAGTCTGCTTCCACCATTCATCCCTCCCGGGCATGCCAACCCCGCTGTGTCTGGTGCTACGCATTACGTGGCGCAGCAGCAGACTCAGCGCCAGCGGTAGACGGTGACCTCCGTCCTTGGTCCCACTCTAGGCGCAGGTTGCAGGCAGAAGGACTTTGAGACGCCGCCCCCGCCACTTCAGGCCGGCGAGCAGTTCCGAAGCTAGGAGCTCAGCTTTCGGATCTGGGCACAGGGTGAGGGCCTGTGGGCACACTATACCCTCCCTTATGACCCCACCCGGGCCGACCAGTTGTATGATGCTGGTCGTGCCGTCCGTGCCCTAGCCCCAGTCGCCCCTCCAGCCTCCCGCCTGGCCCTCGAGCCTTTCCTCAGCGACTTCACCGCTGGCGCCACCCCAGACCTTGCAGTCGCGTGGCACGTCCTCACCCGGCCCCATCGCCTGTCCAGCAATGCCGAGACCAGCCGCCTCCTCTGGGAGTTCAACTCCCTGCACATGGGGGAGACCGAGAAGGTCACTGCCTACTAGCAGCGGGCGGAGGACATCATGCGTCGTCTCGGCAGATCTGTCCCACCCCCTCTGGTCATGCTCCTTACCATCAATCGCGGCGCCACCAGCGTGTACGCGGACGTCTTCGTGCACTACCCCCAGGACGTCCTCTCCACCATGGCTGCCCAGGGTACCCTTATGCCTTGGGCATACGAGCTCTTCTTCGGCATTGCGGAAGCTCGTCTAGAGTCTCAGCTCCAACGCACAGAGGCTCTTGCATCCCCTGCCATTGCCACCCTTGCCGTCGCCTCCGTGGTCGTCACTTCCCCCGCCGCTGCTATCTCATCGTCTTCCAAGAAGAAGAAGAAAAGCTAGAACAAGAAAGGCAAGGGTCCGCCGCAACAGCAGCAACAGCAGTCGTCGACCGGGTCCAGCGTTGGTGGCTTGGTCTGCCACAACTGTGGCTAGACCAAGCACGGATGGTATACGTGCCCTCTCCCAACGGATGAGGCACGCGTCATTGCCACCATGTGTCGCCAGCGGGAGTGCCGTCTCGCCTCTGCCGCCGTCGCTGCCGCCGGCCCTAACACCTCGACCTCGTCCAGCAGCTCAGCCACTCTGATAGCTCTTCCAGTCTAGCAGACACCTGTGCCACAATAGTACTACCCACAACCGTCGGCGCCTCCGCTGCCGTCACCAGTGCTATCTCTCCCTTACCCGGGCTACAGTGCCGTCACTCCGCACTCGGCCTACACTCCCAGATCGTCTTCCTGTGAGCGTCACCTGAAGCAGTTCATAGCACTCCAGCTCAGCCTGACATGCCCTCCTCCCCAGGGAAGTGCAAGTTGCATCACCTCTTGCTCTCCTGCCAAGCATTGCATGTCTGAGACTGAACAACAGTCGTGTCCCGTTTCCTCGTCTGTCTCGTCGTCTCCCATGGTCTCCTCTACCCCCTCGTATGTCGACATTGCGTGGCTTGACGATTGGTAGTCTCGGTTTGCGCCTTCTTCCACCACAACCGCATCCCTTGCTTGCTACCATGTGACCGTTAGCGATCTGTGTGACCTCGGTCGAGGACCTCGCTGAGACCTGGATCATCGACTCCGGGGCCACGCATCACATGATGGCCTCTCGTGAGGCCTTCAGTATGCTCGGTCCTGTTGGCGTGGTCTCCGTTGTCCAGACGAGCTCCGGATAGGTGTTGCCTGTCCGTGGTGTTGGCGTTGTTCATTTCTGTGGTCTTGCCGGTGATGTCTTTCTGACCGATGTCCTCTTCGTCCCTGGTCTCGAGCTCAGCCTCCTGTCCGTCACTGCCCTTGACCGCATGAGCATGGATGTTGTGCACTCGCGTGGTGTTGGCACTATGTCCTTGCGTCCGTCTGGTCTCATCGTACTGTACGCCACCGCCCGTGGCAACCTGTGGCATGTGCCTCGTCTCCCCTCCTCTCCTTCCGTCTCCTCCCCGTCGGTCGCCACATGCCATGTGTTTGTCACCAGCACACTTTCTCCCTCGCACACTCGCCCCTTGCACCGCCGCCTTTGTCACATCCACTCTGCCGCCGTAGAGAGCATGCTCCGCACCCAACCGGCCAAGGGCCTTAACCTAGAGACCTTCCCCCTCCCGTGCTCCACAGAGTGCATTGATTGCGCTCAGGAGAAGATGCACCGGTCCACGTACCCTTTGTCTTCCTCCTTTGCGTCCGATCCTCTTGACCTAGTCCGCTCGGACGTCATGGGCCCTCTCCCCACCGAGTCAGTTAGTGAGTACGGTCGTTATGTTCTCACCCTCACTGACGACTACTCTCGCTACCGCTGGTTCTTCTGCCTTTGGTAGAAGAGCAATGTCGGTCGAGCCATCCAGGACTGGCTTGCCCTTGCGAAATGCGAGTGTGGCCGCTCTCTTCGCCGCTTTCGCTCCGATAGCAGTGGTGAGTACTTGGGTGAGGCCACTACCTTTCTCGCCTCACGCGGGATCCACCATGAAACATCCGCGCCCTACACGTCCGCCTAGAACGGTGTCTCCGAACGATGGAACCGTACCATGGCAGACGCCGTCCGCACGATGCGGGTTGAGTCTGGTCCCTCCGATTGCTTCTACTTTGAAGCCATGGCCTACATGACCTCGGTCTGGAACTGGATTCCCCACGGTCCCCTTCCCCGCCAGTCCACGTCGTACCAGCATTGGTGCGGTCAGCGAGCTGACCTCCGCCCGGCTCATGTCTGGGGCTGCGTGGCCATTGTGTGGCTACCCGCCTCGCAGCAGGGCGGCAAGCTCGCCCCCCGCGGACGTCCCTGTACCTTCCTCGATGTCTATCGTCAGTCCAAGGCTTGGCGCTTCTGGGATCCCTCCCGACACTGCATCGTCGAGTCCCAGGATGCCCTCTTCTTGGAGGACCTGTTTCCTCGCGACCTCATTTGCTCCAGCTCGTCCGTGTCTATCCCGTCGCGTGGGGGAGTGGTGAGTCCATCCTCTGTCCTGCCGCTTCCGGGTGACACATCCCTCAGCCCTTGTGAGCCGGCAGCCCCAGTTTCATCTTATGGTCCCTCTGGGCCAATAGCCCCAGTCGTGTTCGCTGGTCCCTCTGGGCCGGCAGCCCCAGACGCATCCGTTGGTCCCTCTGGGCCGGCAGCCCCAGAAGTTTCCGCTGGTCCCTTCGGGCGGGCAGCACCAGACGCGTCCGCCGGTCCCTCTGGACCGGCAGACCCAGTCGCGTCCACTAGTCCCTCCAGGCCGGCAGCCCCAGTCGCTTCCTCCAGTCCCTCCGGGCTGGCAGCTCTGGTCGCGTCCACTGGTCCCTCCGAACTAGGAGCCTCAGTTGTGTCCGCTGGCCCTTCTAGGCCAGCAACTCCAGTCGCGTCCACTGGCCCCTCCGGGCCAGCAGCTCCAATCGCGTCCGTTGGCCCATCCGGGCTAGCTGCCCCGGTTGCATCCGCTCGCCCCACCGGGCCAGCAACCCGGTCTGCCTCCAGTGGTCCGTTGGACTCAGTGCCGTCTCCTACCTTGCCACACTACACACGTGGCGCAGGCAACAGCCTCCGACCTAGACGGTCGATGAGCGCGCAGACTGTCGCACCGCACTCTGTGGCGCCTCGACCCCTCGTGGCTCCACGTGTCTCCTCCACTCCCACCATCGTGAGTGGGGACCGTGGCACCAAGGCCCTCGGTTTTTACCACCTCGGCAATAATTGTAGACCTGCACCCGGGCTCCACACTGGGCCATGCCATGCTTCATCACGAGCATCGGCATGCTGTTGTGGCTGCACTTGCACGCATCCCCCCTGGGGCTCGAGATGCACACGCTCTCTCGGTCCACTCTACAGCACGACCAGAGGACCCCGCCACCCTACGCGAGGCACGAACCTCTCTTAAGGCCACACACTGGGACACTGCCTGCGCGGATGAGCTCGCTGCTATCCGACAACACCATGTGTATTCTTGTTGACCTTCCTCCAGGTCGGAAGGCCATCAGGGCCAAGTGGGTCTTTCGGTGCAAGTGGAAGCCCGACGGGTCCTTGGAAAAGTACAAGGCCCGCCTGAAAGCCAAGGGGTTTGCCCAGATTCCTGGGGTCGACTACGACCAGATCTTTGCCCCAGTTGGCCGGTTCTCCACTAGCCGGGCACTCTTCAGCCCGGTCGCCCAACATGGGTGGGAGCTGCATCAGATGGATGTGAGCAACGCTTTTCTCCATGGTAGACTGGAGGGTGAGGAGCTCTACATGGAGCAGCCCCCAGTCTTCGACGATGGCACTGGGAGAGTCGGGTGACTTCGTAAGGCCCTCTATGGCCTGAAGCAGTTGCCTAGGTGTTGGAATCAAGAAATCAGTTGCAGAATCCTTCGAGGCGGACTCCGGCGCAGCACCGTTGACCCCACACTGTTTGTCAGCCCGCGAGGCCAGACTTTCACCGCTGTTCTGGTTTACGTCAATGATCTCCTCATCGTGTCACCAGACACGGCGACCATCCAGCGTGTCAAGGACTTGCTGCACGCCGCCTACCAAATGAAGGATCTTGGATCTGCCAGAGTCTTCCTGGGCATGGAGCTCGAGCATGATCGCTCCCAGGGCGTCATTCACATCCACCAAGCCGCCTATGTGCAGAATCTGTCCACCCGCTTTGTGGAGGACCTGCCACTCATGCCGAGCGCATCCTCACCCATGTCACCCGATGGCCAGGTGAAGTTGAAGAGTCCTGACCCAGCTGTTGTGGGGCAGCCAGTTGACATGACCACGTACCTGCGAGTCATCGGGTGACTAATGTTCCTGGCGACTATGACGCGTCCAGACATCGCATTCGCCGTCAACCTCCTGGCCCAGTTTTCTCAGGAGCCGCGTCACCTCCACTACAAGGCCGCGATCCGAGTACTACGCTACGTCGTCTCGACTCCTTGGCGAGGTCTCATGTTCCACCGTCAGCCATTTGTTGTCGCTGTGGGCTACACGGACAGTGACTGGGCCGGCAGTCCGGACGGTAAGAGTTGCACAGGCTGGATCTTTCTGATTGGTGGCACAGCTGTGTCTTAGCGTAGCGGCAAGCAGGGTTGCATTGCATGCAGCAGTGCCGAGGCTGAGTACATGGCTCTTGGCTCAGGCGCATGTAAGAGTGTGTGGTTGCATCGTCTGTTGTCCGAGTTGCGTCAGCCTGTCGCATCCATCACGTTACATTGTGACAATGAGAGTGCCATGGCCATCGCCAACAATGACGACGAGCATCACACACACACATCAACGTTGAGTATCACTATGTGCGTTCGTTGTTGCATGACGGCAACATCAACGTTGTGTGGGTTGAAACTGCACGGTAGTTGGCTGACTTCTTGACCAAGGCACTGAAGCGCGACTTGTTCAAGAAGGCTGTGAGTTTGGTCTGCGTGCGTCCGTGAGTGGCTCTCTTTGTCCCTGTTTGCGTCTCTGTGTGGCCTGGGGGAGTCTGGTTGTTTACTGTGTTGCTGCCCGCACATTTGGACAGATGCCTATGAGTCATGGGGGAGTGTTGGATTTCTCGCATCTCTCATTGTACTCTGTTGTGTCGTCCCGGATTTTGTACATTGATGTGCAGATGACTGACGACGAGACTCGACGCTGCTGGAGTGTCGCTCGGTGGAGCCAACACGCGCTCAAGCCCACGCACCGTTTGCTGGAGCCGCCCCCCTTCGGCGATGCGCTCAGCTCCATTGGCAAGCCTCCTCGGCGGTCGGGCCGCCGGCGGTCACCGCCACTGCAGTTGCTGTTTCCATGCACCCAGCTCTGTTTCTGGATGTGGCATTGCGTATGCAGCATCATGCTGCGCCTGGGGTCCATGTCTCCTACTGTGTGGCCCTGTTTGGCGTCACTGACTGTCATAGGCACTGCCCGGGTTGGGGCAGCCATAACTCTTTGCTACTGTTTTTCTAGCTGATTCTGATCGCACGACTACGTTCGCAGCATTGGTATCATGGTATGGTCCAGTTTTCAGGCAAAACTGACAACACCCGGGTTTTGGGCTGTCGGGTGCCTGGCAGAGCTCACCGAGAAAACCCTGCCTGCCAGATAATGGATCTAGGACTATTTTCTGATTGGTTTGTTAGCTGAGTAACAAGTTCTACACTAGTGGGGGCGATCTAGAACTTGGAGGGGTCTCCCATTGTTGCTCATTTTGTCATTGTTAATCAGTTACTTTTAGTTTCCAGCTACTTTCAGGCGCTAACATTGGCGTGCGCACTTATGAGTAACAAACCAGAGCTTCCAGACTTAGTCTCTAGAGCAGCAAACTGAGGGGGCAACAGATTTAAGCAACGAGCGTGGAAGCCCGCACGCTGCATCAACAACGCTACTGCCCTAACCTGCTGCCTAGTATTTCTGTTTGGCACTGCCTGGGTTGAGGCAATCATAACTCTTTGCTATAGTTTTTCTAGCTGTTTCTGACCACACGGCTGTGTTGGCAGCGTCGGTATTATGGTATGGTCCAGTTTTCAGGCAAAATGGATGACCCCCGGGTTTGGGGCTGTCGGCCGTCTGGGAGGCCTCACCGAGAAAACCTGCCAGCCTGAAAATAGAGCTATTTTCTGATTGGCTGGTGATTTGAGTAGAAATCTCTACAGGGCGGGGGGGGGGGGGGGGGGGGGGGGGGGGGGGGGGGGGGGGGGGGGGGGGGGGGGGGGGGGAGCGGGATCTTGGAGGGGTCTCCGATTGGTGTTCATTCTTGATCACTAATCAATCATTTCCAGTTTTAAGCTGCTTTCTGGCGCTAACTCTAGCGCACACATCTTTGAGTAGCAAGCCCAAAGCTCACAGACTTAGACTCTGGAGCAGCAGACTGAGGGGGCAGCAGACTTAAGCAACGAGCGTGGAAGCCCGCACGCTGCATCAACAATGCTACTGCCTCAAATTGTTGCATAGATTGTAGCTTGGCGACATGATCCCTGATGAGAACGCAGCTGGTGCCGGAGCACCGACGAGTGGTGGCTCCATCCACGAGTAGTTTCCAGACAGCAGCCACGACATCTTGGGTACTTTCCGGGATGCTTTGCGGGTTTTCTGCAGACGCTAGAGTTTTCTTGGTGGACCGGCTCTTGAGCCCAATTTGCATGTTTTTCATTGCATGTCCAACGATCAATGCTGGACTTGTACGTGTGACTAATCGTAGCGTCCGGCTCAAGATTTTGCATCTCTAGGTTCAGACAGTGTTGCGCTTGGATACTTGTGCGCACAGTTACGGTAAAAATAGTGGTTTTGGGCCGGATTTATGACAAATTGACACTGTCACTTGCAACACCCGCCATGCGCCGCTGCAACTATTTATGCTGTGTGCTTGTTGGTTGTCATCTCTCATTGCAATTGCGTTCAATTTGAGCTTCCTGACACTTTGTACGTGTCCCTACCCAGGCCCTTACAGTTTCGTACATGACTTTTGACTGTTATCACACACTGACTCAACACAGACGCTTAGTTAAGTGGCAAGGGGTTTGGAAGGTTCAAGGAGGTTTCTCATGGTATCATAGCAAATGAGCCACATCTTGTTGTGTTGTGTAGCAGAGACGCAACAGCAATAGCAGTAGTGAATGACAACAGCGTCAACCACCCATAGCAGCAGCAACAGGTCCTGGAGGGACCTACCACGACTACGCTGGAGAGGAGAGGTGGAGGCAATGGAGATAGTGGCGGCAACTGCGAGGAACAGCAGCCGTAGCAGCAACAACGGCAAGAAGCACATGTTGCTGGATCGACTACGGGCAAGAGCCACGCCGAGCAACAGCAATACCACCTGGTGGCAGCAGCGGTCGTGTGTGGTTAATGGCCTGTACACAGAAAAAAAGGGAGGAGAAGCAGCTCGTAGTAGCAGCTTGTGGCGACGGCTACGAGCAATGGCTACGCGCGGTTGCGGCAGGAGTAGCAGCGGCGGCATGAGCAGCCGGGAGCAGCATCTGGAGCCCCTTGCAGCATCAACAGTGCAATAGTAGCGTCGGAGGCCAACAAACACAGCAACAGCTCCAGCAACAACAACGGCGGCTAGCAGCTGCAGTAACAGCAGCGTAAGGGAGCAACCACATTAGCAACTTGAGAAGCAGTTGTTGTAGCAAAAACCGAGCTAGCATGAGCAGCAGGCATCAACAACAGGCACAACAGAAGTAGCAAACAGTAGCAGTGGCAACTACAGCAGCAGTTGCGAAGGGAAGCAGCCTCAGTATGAGCAGCTGTAGCAGCAGCAACGGCGGTGGCGGCGATGGGTAGGAGCAATGCGCGGCCATAGCTGCTCACGCACAAGGCAGCAATAACAGCAGCACATGCAACAGTGGGAGCCGCAACGCCAATAGCCACTACTACTCCTTGCTTGCAGCATAAAGCTTCATTATAGTTTTGCGCTGTGAGCTTGCACATCGGCAAGGCCGCCAAGCAAGCTCGCTCGACGAGCTCGTTTGAGGCAAGGAGTCGAGCCAGAAAGCAAAAGAAAAGGGGTGAGAGGAGTGACCCAGTGGGGGCCCTCCAGGAAACCTCGAGTGGGGGCACCCGTCTGGCACCAAAGTGATCGGTGACTACAAAAAAGAAAAAGAAAAAAGGGTTGCCTCCTACTCCCTTTTTCTTTGGGGAAGTGAGTTTTTGGTTTTTCTATTCTACCTTTAGTGTGGCTTGAGGCCACCACCGTCGGCTGACGATGGGAACCTTTGTAGTAGCAGCTGCCGTGAGAGTCGCAAAAGTAGCAGTAGCAGCAAAGGTGACTTGAGGCCACGATCGTTGGCTGACGACGGCACCCAGTGCAATGTCCGTGGTACTGAAGGCGACTTGAGTTCGCATGTTGCGATAGTTGTGCCATTGCCATGGTGTGGCGTTAGTGCAGCATTGTAGCAACACACTACAGTTGAGGGTGTGACCGTGATTGACGATTGCGTCCGTGAGTAGCACCCTTTGTCCTCGCTTCCGTATCCATGTGCCCTGGGGGAGTTTCTCCGTCGCATGTGATGCTCTCTGCCCATGTGCCGTACGCCTGTGAGTCATGGGGGAGTGTTGGTTTTTTCGCGTCTCTCATTGTACTCTGCTGTGTCCTCCCGGCTTGTGTACATTGGCATACAGATGATTGACGCCGCTGGAGTGTTGTCCGGTGGAGTCGACGCACGCTGAGGCCTACTCGCAGTTTGCTGGAGCCTCCTCCCTACGTCAACGTTCTGAGCTCCATCGGCAGGCCTCCTTGGCGGTCGAGCCACCGGCGGTCACTGGCTCCGCAGAGGTCATCTGCGTGCTTGTGGTGCTGGATCTGACTGTGCTGTTGTGTCTACTGCATCATGCTCTGCCTAGGATCCATATCTCATATTGCAGGGCATTGTTTGGTACATTGGACCAGCGTAGGCACTACCTGGGTTCGGGCAGTCATAACTCTTTGCTAATGTTTTTTCTAGCTGTTTCTGACCACACGGCTGTGTTCGCAGCGTCCGTATTATGGTATGGTCCAATTATCAGGCAAAACGGATGACGCCCGGGTTTGGGCTGTCGGCTGTCTGGCAGGCCTCACCGAGAAAACCTGCCAGCCTAAAAATAGAGCTATTTTCTGATTGGCTGGTGATCTGAGTAACAAGCTCTATAGAGCGGGGGGGGGGGGGCAGAACTTGGATGGGTCTCCCATTGTTGTTCATTCTTGATCACTAATCAGTCACTTCCAGTTTTCAGCTGCTTT
>SZWC01000586.1:22371-50770 GCA_023375785.1 Penium margaritaceum | reverse complement strand
GGGGGGGGGGGGGGGGGGGAGCTAGAACTTGGAGGGGTCTCCCATTGTTGTTCATTCTTGATCACTAATCAGTCACTTCCAGTTTTCAGCTGCTTTCTGGCGCTAACTCTGGCACGCGCATCTGTGAGTAACAAACCCAGAGCTCATAGACTTAGACTCTGGGGCAGCAGACTGAGGGGGTAGTAGACTTAAGCAACAAGCGTGAAAGCCCGCACGTTGTATCAACAACGCTGCTGCCTCAACCTGCTGCATAGATTGTAGCTTGGCGACATGATCCCTGATGAGAACGCAGCTGGTGCCGGAGCACCGACGAGTGGTGGCTCCATCCACCAGCAGTTTCCAGACAGTAGGCACGACATCTTGGGTACTTGCCGGGGTGCTTTGCGGGTTTTGTGCAGACGCTAGAGTTTCCTCGGTGGACCAGCTCTTGAGCCCGATTTGCATGTTTTTCATTGCATGTCCAACAATCAATGCCGGACTTGTGCGTGTGACCAATCGTAGCGTCCGGCTCAACATTTTGCATGTCTAGGCTGAGACAATGTTGGGCTTGGATACCTGTGCGCGCAGTCACGGCAAAAACAGTGGTTTTGGGCCGGATTAATGACAAACTGACACTGTCACTTGCATCACCCGTCGTGCGCCGTGGCAACTATTTATGCTGTGTGCTTGTTGGTTGTCATCTTTCTTTCCAATTGCGTTCAATTTGAGCTTCCTGACACTTTGTACGTGTCCCTACCCAGACCCTTGCAGTTTCGTACATGACTTTTGACTGTTATCACACACTGACTCAACAGAAACGCTTAGTTGAGTGGCAAGCGGTTGGGAAGGTTCCAGGAGGTTTCTCATGGTATCATAGCAAATGAGCCACATCTCTATGTGTTGTGTAGCAGAGACGCAACAGCAACAGCAACAGTGAATGACAGCAGCATCAACCACCCATAGCAACAGCAATAGATCCTGAAGGGACCCACCATGACAACGTTGGAGCGGAGCGGTGGAGGCAACGGAGATAGTGGCGGCAGCTGCGAGGAACAGCAACCGTAGTAGCAGCAAAAGCAAGAAGCACCTGTTGCCGGATGGACTATAGGCAAGAGCCAAGCCGAGCAGCAGTAGTACCACCTGGTGGCAGCAGCGGTCGTGTCTGGTTACTGGCCTGTACATAGAAAAAAAAGGCAGGAGAAGCAGCTCGTAGTAGCAGCTTGCGGCGGCGACTGCGAGCAATGGCTGCGCGTGGCTGCGGCAGGAGTAGCAACGGCGGCATTAGTAGCCGCAAGCAACATCTGCAGCCGCGAGGAGCATCAACAGTGCAGCAGTAGCATCAGAGGCCAACAACCACAACAGCAGCTCCAGTAGCAGCATTGGCGGCTAGCAGCTGAAGCAACAGCAGCGTAAGGTAGCAGCCACATCAGCAACTTGAGAAGCAGTTGTTGTAGCAACAACCAAGCTAGCATGAGCAGTGGGTATCAACAACAGGTACAGCAGAAGTAGCAAACAACAGCAGTGGCAGCTACAGTAGCGACGGCGGAGGGTAGCAGCCTTAGTAGGAGCAGCTATAGCAGCAACAACGGCGGTGGCGGCGACGGGTAGCAGCGATGCTTGGCCGTTGTTGCTCACACACAAGGCAGCAACAACAGTAGCAAATGCAACAATGACACTGGCAACGGCAGTAGCCACTACTACTACTTGCTCGCAGTACAAAGTTGCATTGTAGTTTTGCACTGCGAGCTTGCCGATCGGCAAGGTCGCCGAGCAAGCTCACTCGACAAGCTCGTTTGAGGTGAGGAGTCGAGCCAGATTGGAAAAGAAAAGGGGTGAGAGGAGTGACCCAGTGGGGGCCCTCCAGGAAACCCCGAGTGGGGGCACCCAACTGGCACCAAAGTGATCGGTGACTACAAGAAAAGAAAAGAAAAAAGGGTGCCTCCTACTCCTTTTGCTATTGGGAAGTGAGTTTTTGCTTTTAACTATTCTACCTTTAGTGTGGCTTGAGGCCACCACCGTCGGCAGACGACGGGAACCTTTGTAGCAGCAGCTGCCGTGAGAGTCGCAGCAGTAGCAGCAGGAGCAAAGGTAGCTTGAGGCCATGGTCGGCGGCTGACGACAACACCCAGTGTAGCGTCAGTGGCACTGAAGGTGACGTGAGGTCGCACGTTGCGATAGTTGTGCCATTGCCATGGTGTGGCGGTAGTACGACATTGTAGCAACACACTACAACTGAGGGTGTGACCGTGATTGACAGTATTGTATCCCGTCTAAGAGATATTTTTGTATTCATATCCCTCTACGTGGTGCTTTGCGCCACCGAGATCGAGTGTGCAGGGCTATCACTCACGCTAAGCTCTTGACATGAGCTACACAGTATGGCTGTGGGTTTTGCCAGCGCTGTGGTCTACGCCTGAGCCCAAGCTGTGGCAGCCACCACAAGCACAGTGGTCAATGCAGCCGTGGCACGCGTCCCAATTCGTCTTCAGGGTTTTGGTGCTACTACTGCCGAGACAGGCAGCATGGTTGCCGCCAGTGCTTACAACGCCATCTTGGGCGGCATCCCCCTTGGGTAAGATCCTCCCCACCTCCTCCTTTGGTGGATACGTCACCGGGTGACGCCATACCGCTTTTGTGTGGAGACATGGCCGCCCTACACGCGGAGGTCTGCAACCTAAAGCACATGGTCCAGCAGCTCCTTGACCACATGACTTCCGAGCAAGCTGCCACCCCGCTGCAGATGTCACCTCCTATTTCGTTTCCATCCTCCTCCCGATCCTGCATCCCTTTCTCGGACGATGCTAGTATGCCAGATCTGTCATCTACATCCGTCGCCCTCCGCTCCGTTTTGGAGGCCGTCGGCATCATACCGACAAACAGACCCTCAGCCCCTAGTCGTACTGCTCGTGCTTGCACTCCTTGTGTGCGGCGGCGAGCTGCTCCTCTTGCACATCGTGCGCAGGCAACACCACTCGATTCGGCTGTGGGAGGAGTCATAGGTGACGAGACCCCCTCGTCCCCTGTCCTCGGCTTGGTGTCCAGAGTCCCACGGATCCTGCCAAGGTGTCAATCATGGAGGGGATGGTTTGTCCATTGATGACCGCGGTGGAGCTCGGCATTGGTGAGGCGGCGGATGAAGCTACACAGCAGACTCAGTTAGCGGAGAGTTCGGCGGGTGGAGATGTCCGCCCCGATAAAGACTCTTCGTCAGAGAAGGATTGGTCTGATGCTGAGTCAGATTCAGGGATGGAGATGGTGATCGTTGATGCATTGGCGGATGCCATGACGATGGCCGATGGAGGGGCTACGCCTGACGATGTGCGCACTTCCGCATTAGCTGGTGTGGAGACAGTAGCCATGGTGTCATGAGCATCAGCAAGAGGAGCAGGTGATACAGATGCTGATGCTCGGCCTAGAGCAGATGCCTAGCTGATTCTGGAAGATAGTGTTAGGCAGCAGGAGCTGGTGATCAACCGCCAGGACGAGGCAGATTTCCTCTATGAGGATCAGTCATCCGATGTTGAGTGGTCAGACGCACGGTCGGAGGCAGACGTAGAGGCCCAATGCGCTACCATACTTGCAGCAGCCGTGGCACGAGCACGAGATGGCCCCTTGGTGTCATTAGACATCCGCGTGTGCGACATGTCGGTAGTAGCAGATGAGCTTGCACCAGTCACCCCTGTAGGTGTGGCTACCATGGAGGATGTAGAGCAAGCTGTGGACCTCCGGCTCATGGCTACCTTGAACGGCGTCGTTGACACCATGGCGGTTCCAGCCAATGACACAGCGTCACACGTCAAAGATATAGTTCCTATACCTGAGCGCCTACGCTCTGCGGTTGACAAACAGGAAGCAGTGGTGGCTCAAGCGGAGGCGCATGTGCAGAGTCTCATGATCGAGCTTTGGGAGGCTAGCAGCCGCTGTTATACCGTGGATGTTTCAGTACGACGGGCTGTTGAGGAGTGTGTAGAGGATGTATACAGGAGTCTTGAGATAGCTGAGTGGTCTCTTCAGGATACACGTCTGGGACAGGCGGACCTCCACCAATAGGTGGATGATGGGCTGCGCACCACGGGTCATGAGGAGCACCACGACACTAACCGCACCTTCGATAATCGTGACGACTATGCGCATGTAGATGTACCTACACATGCCGACGTCCAGCGAGAAGCTGACGGCCGAGCGACAAATGTGTCACGAGCAGCAGGTTCCTTTGCTGTAGCCATTCCTACAGCCCTAGAAGATCTACGTGGCGATTCACTGTCTTGCGCCTACACCATGCCAATAGCTCGTGGCCAGGCAACACTTGAGTCGACGACTAACGTTGAAGACGTCGACTTGTGCGACGAGCAGGCGCATCTCCACTCCTTCCTACGGGATGAGACCGCGAGGTTGTAAGAGGCTATGGTTCGTGCCAACGCGCATGCGATTGAGGTCCATCGTCAGGTTCCTTCCGCGACTGACCGCCTACATGCCGCATATGCAGCAAGCCAGTTGGTTTTTGTGTCAAAGCTCGTTGAGCTCCACACGCGCCTTGACGCTGTAGAGGCCGCAAGGCAATGAGTAGCTCAATAGTTGGAGGCCATAAAGTAGGTGATTGTTTTCAAGGAGGCCCACAGCGGTGCACCAGTCACATGAGCAAGTGACGATAGCAGTGGCGACTACGACAGCGACGGTGGCACTCCGGGGCGAGGCTCTGTGTGAGCACATCCCACCAGCATCGTCGTCACCCTTGCTATTGCTGTGCAAGGATATGTGGCCATGGGAGAGCCGTGCTCCCTCTTGAGAGATTGTGTTGGGAGCATCCATCAGCGTTGCTCAAGCTGTCAACCTCTACATCCCAGGGGGAGTGTTGGTGTGTTGGCTTTGGCCTGACACCCTTATGATGACAGCGTGGTTAGTTTGTGTCTGGCATGATGCTCTTGTCGAGGTTACTCTAGTCGAGACCCGCTCACCAGAATAGTTGGGAACACCTCTTGTGTTTTGGTGGATGGGGGCAGGCCCCCGTGTTTTGAGCCAGTCGAGGGCTTTGCCCTCAATTGAGCAGGGTGCGGTGGCGAGTCTTGCTCACCGGCCGACGGGTGAGACTCGCTTCTCGAGTCTCACCCACTCAAGCTTATCCTCGTCGGAGCTTGGCACTTAGGTTAACTTTGTGGCTTGACACAAAACTGACTCTAGTTGGAGTCAGTTTTGTTTCAAGTCACAAAGTTAACCTAAGTGCCTCCATCATTGACTATTCTTCATGAAACAAGTTGTATTTGGATCCTAGTGCTTTTGTCATGGTATCAGAGCGTCTTTCCGGGCCTGGTAGGGACGCATAGCAATGGCAGAGAGCAAGAAAATTGGCGGCCGAGCCACGCGCAGACCTAGATACGCTCATCTGCCACAAAGGAGGGCCGCGCAGGCTGTTAGGAGCCGTCAAAGACCCCTCCCTAGGCCGCGTACGGATAGCACAGGCGGCGGAAGTCAGGGAGAAGCCCGCGGGGGTGAGAAAGGCATGGGAGGGAGAGCCCAAGCACCAATCCGCCACCGATAAGGTGGATACGGGGTCCCTCGGCCCACTCAGGGGCCACTGCAGGTTGCAGGTGGTCCAAGAGAGTTTCCTAGATCAAGGAGAGGCGGTTCCCATGAGCTTAGGGCTCGAGACTGAAAACTGGGCTCATAGTGGGCCCGACGAATTGATGCCGAAATTTCGTCGGTCGTAAACAAGGAGGACCAGGGCTCACACCGCTTTCCTAAGACTTGCCTGCACCCCTGGAGCCATGAGTCAAGTGGGGTCAGTGCATGGAGGGCAAGGAGGGGGAGGCGGCGGTGCATCCGTTGGTGGAGCAGGCACAGGCACTGGCGTCGTCGCTAGTGGAGGAGCCGGTACCGTCACAATCACTTGGGAAGACCTCAGCAGAGGGATGACGCAAAAGTATCTAACGCCGCCCGCTTTGGGCTCACAAGATTTTCTACCATGGAAGGACGTGTTTCTTGCATGGACAATAGAACACGGGCTAGAGGAGTTGTACCTCCTTCCTGCCATTGATGCAACTGAGGACCATATCTTGCTGCGGGCCTTCAATTCTCTAGTCAGAGCGCTGCCCGACAACCAGTCCTACGCCATCCGTCATTTTCTGTTTGGCGGCAAAGCGGAGGATCCAGCAGACCCCCGCAGTGAGGCTCTGCGCCCTCGTGAGGCATGGCAACACCTAGCTACCCGCCATGAGGAACACGGCATGGCGCTTGTGATCACCCTACGTGGCCATCTCTGGAACCTGTACCCAAATCCGGAAGCACCTATAGCTGAGCATTGGGATGCGACAATGGATCTTCGCCGCCACATCCTCGGGCTTGGAGCATCATGCTTCGTGCTCGAATGGCTGGATCCTGTTCTGCTTCACCTGGGAGAAATCTATAAGGAGTTCCGACGCAGGCTTCTGCGGAGTCTTCAAGTGACTGAGACTGAGGATACCGACCTTGCGGAGGTGTTCGAGGAGCTGCGGCACTATGAGGACATCCTTTGTGGTGAGGCACGTGAGGCCACCATCTCATCTCCCAACGCCTTTGCTCATCAGTCCTCGTCGGGTGGTCCCGCCAACTCTGCTCAGGGAGGAGGAAGAGGCAGAGGAGGCTGGGGACACGGAGGCACATGCACCCAGTCAGGCGGGGGACAAGGATGTGGTCAGGGTAGTGGTGCACAGCGCACCTGTAACTACTGCGGTAAGCACGGTCATTTCTGGCATACGTGCCTAGATCTTCAGCGCATCATAACATCATCCCAGCAGCAGCAGTCGCAGCAGAGGTTCAGAGCTCCACCTCTACGCCCGTAGTTCGGAAAACATCAGTAGTTACCTGTCTGGTCGATGCTGATAACCACTGAACCTCGGGCTCCGGTGCCCTTTGGGGGGGTCACCTACGCACCACCTCTGATGCAGCCGCCGCCGGGTCAGCAGCTCTATTCGGGACCAACCCCTGTCTATCAGGGCCCTTCTACGTCCCACCAAACTCGGTTTTCCCAGTTCCCGCACCTGCATGGGCGGAGCGCATCTACACCGACATGGCCGAGTCGCAACAGCCCACTCTTTGCACTCCTACTGCTGGGTGGACAACGCCCATGGAGCTGCAGCCCCCAGAACCAACAGCGATGCCACAGGCGTCAGGTCAGCGATTGGTGCACACTCACGTTACCACATTACACTCACTCCCCATGTATGAATGGTTGTATGACACTGCTGTATCGCATCACATGTCACTACACCGCCAGCTGTTCGTGTCGCTGTATGCTGCGAATGATGTGGAAGGTGTGAAAATAGGGTCTGGGGAAGTGTTGGCGGTTGATGGTTTGGGTACAGTGGCCTTGCAAGCACCTGGGGGCGTCTTGTGGCTGACTGGTGTGCTATACATGTCCAAGCTGAAAGTCAATCTTCTGTCCGTGGGTCAGCTGGACCACCAAAGAAACATGTCGACGCTGACATAGAAGCAACACTGCATGCTTTTTGATGCTGCTGGGGTCCTGTTGGCCGGTGGGCCTTCACACGTGGACATGCTCTATCGCCTCACCCTGTTTCCACTGGTGCAGACGGGCCCACACAGACCACAGACACACGTCATCACGGCGACTGATGCAAAACACAAAGACTTGCTCCACATCCACCTGGCACACATCAACACAGACCTTGTCACAGACATGATTAAGCACACCACAGCACACGGACTTTTGCCTACAGACTATCCACATGGCCTCAGTGCAGATGCCTGTCTTGACTGTCAGGAAGGCAAGGCTCATAGACAGACCACTCCCATGTCAGAGAAGGAATGCAAGAACCCTTCTGAACTTGTTCATGCAGACTTGACTGGACCCATGCCGGTGTCCTCTGTCTAGTATGGGTCCCAATACATCCTCACATTGATGGACGATTTCATTCGTTTTCGTTGGGAATTCCTGCTGAAATCAAAAGCGTATGCCCAATGTGCCATTGCAGAATCGATACCCCTTGCCGAGCGGCAGACTGGTTGCAAAATGATGAGACTGCACACAGAGAGAGGTGGAGAGTTCATGGGTACCCTGACAGCTGAACTGAAAGCCAAAGGCATTGAGCATCAGACTACCGCTCCATACACACCACAGCAGAATGGTGTGGCAGAAAGGTGGCATAGGACTCTTGGTGATGCACTGCGTACTCTTTTGAATGAGTCCGACCTGTCCTTTGGTTTCTCGGAAGAGGCCGTCAAATATGTGACTTGGGTATGGAACAGGTTTCCACAGGGCCCTGGCCCAAGTCAGTCACACCATGGGAACGGTGCTTTAAGGAAAAGGCTGACTTGAGGCCAGCCAGGGTGTGGGGCACTATAGCATGCGCTTGGTTATTGCAGCCCCAAAGAGACCACAAACTCAGCCCACAAGGCCGTTGGTGTGTCTTCGTAGGAGTATCTCATGCGTGCAAAGCATGGTACTTCTGGGACCCAAGGCATCATCACTTCCTTGAAAGCAGGGATGCATCCTTCCTGGATCATATGCCGTACAAACAGTTCCGCACCTTGTGCCAGTGTTCATGCCTCACACACCGATTGTGCACACAGAGCCGCCGCATCAAGAAGAGACAGCAGAAGGACCATCACCGGTCTCCACAGACCCACTGACACCCACGGACCTACGTAGTTCAGAATCCAGTGCTCCTCACACACCGCCTGGATTCCAGACCCAAAGGTCAGAAGGCAGCACCAAAATTGCAAACACACCAACACCACAACCAGTACGTCGCTCCTCGCGCAATGTAGCGCGTGTGAACTATAGACAGTTTTATCACACAGCCGGGCCAGTACACGTTGATCACACTGGTGTGGAACCTCAAAACCTTACTGAGGCCAGGGCGTGCAGATGCGGCTGAGTGGGATAAGGTTATAGTAGCCGAGTTGAATGCACTTCTGGAGCATGGGGTATATGAGCTAGTGCCACTGCCACCAGGGAGGAAAGCCATCGACGTCAAGTGGGTGTACAAATTCAAAAGAAACCTGGCAGGCCTCATCGATAAATACAAAGCGAGGCTGGTTGCGAAGGGATTTCACCAAATTCCTGGTCAGGACATCACAGACACCTATGCTCTTGTTGGCAAGTACAGTACAAGTCGAGCACTCTTGGGTGTGGCGGCACGTGAGGACTGGGAGGTACATCAAATGGACGTAAAGAACGCCTTCCTTAACGGCCCACTTGAGGAAGAGTTGTATGTCAAGCAACCAGAAGGGTTTGATGACGGTACAGAGCGGGTGTGGCTGCTCCTCAAAGCCCTCTATGGGCTCAAGCAAGGCCCCCGCTGTTGGAACAAAGAAATCTGATGCACGCTTGATTCGGGCAGGTTCATTCAAAGTCTGAGTGATCGCTCCCTCTTTCTGCGATGGGATCATGGTCTCCCAGTGGCCTTGCTTGTCTATGTGGATGATTTGCTCATCTTGTCACCCTCTCTTCCTCTCATCACAGAAACCAAGAAAATGTTCACTGCGCACTACAACATGACAGATCTGGGTGAGGCAACAAACGTTCTGGGTATGACCATCATGAGGGACCGGGCCAATCACACACTAGGCTTGCACCAAGGACGGTTCATTGCCCACCTCACAACACGCGTCCAACACTTGGTACAACATCTACCCTACTAACGACTAAATTTGGATGATTAGGTTCCCCCCTTGTAGCCAGTGTGTGGAAATTCCTTCTCAAAGGACTTCCAAAAACAAGCAAGCTCGATTTACGCTCGCACACACTTTGCAAAGAGGTAGGCGTCGCCGCGACGTCCCTTGACCGCTTGATTTTGGTCCTTTGAACTCGTGTGGAGGGCTTGAGCATGCACGTTTGACCTAGGCCCCTGACCATTTCTGAATTTAAGAGACCCATAATTCCGTGGGCCCTTGTAGCCAGTGTGCGGAAATCTGACCCCGGTCGTTCGAAATAAACCAAAAAAAAAAATCCTTTGTAAATGACTATCTGAATGTAGGCGGTAGTACGGTACTACGACAAATTTCGCCAATGAGCCCAGATGTGTATGCATACCTCCTTGACGCAAACACCACTGACTATGGACCGGACAGTGACCCCACTTTGTACAGACAAATCGGTAGTCTGTCATACCTTGCATCCACCACACGCCCTGACATCTCTTGTGTAGTGAACGTGCTGGCCTAGTTTGGTAAACAACCACAAACCACACATCTTAAAGCATTGTTGAAGTTGCTTCGTTATGTGATGGACACAGCGGAGCTTGGTTTGGTATTTGCGCCCTCTGCGAGTCCCTTGTTGGATGGGTATTGTGATAGTGACTATGCACGTGACCGTCGTGCACGCAGTCGTGGTGGCTATGTGTTTTGTGTGTGGGGAACAGGAGTGTTGTGGCATTGTGCGAAGCAGTCCAGTGTGGCATGGAGTGTAGCTGAGGCTGAATACATGGCGATGGGTGAAGCGGCATGTTAATGCATTTGGCTGGCACGACTGCTTGAGGAATTGGGGTTGCACACTCATGCCATTGCACTGCACAGCGACAGCTCTGCCGCCTGCTGCATTGCAGAGAATGACAGTTTGTTGCATCCCCGCACAAAGCACATTAGTGTAGAGCATCACTTCGTTCGAGAGGTAGTCAAAGCTGGTGCCATTCAAGTGTGCCCCATCAGCGGTGATGCTCAGCTGGTGGACCTCCTTACCAAGGCACTCCCATCTCCCGCACTTTATCAACAGCTTGCACATCTTGGCTGCATCCCTGCCGCACTCACAGCCAAGGGGGCATGCTAATTCTCTCTGTATATGCTTTTCCCTCCGGTGTGACCATGAGTGCGCAGGGCATGCTAACCAAGAGAGTGAAGGTGATGCACCGTGAGCCTCCGCGCCACGCTGGTCCGACGCCGACCCACCTGGCGTCTCTCGTGTGCTTGCCTCCCTCTCGCAGCATTGTCCCTTTAGTGCAGCTTTGGCATTCTAGCTAGGCACCACGTGAAACCTATGGATGTGCTTCGACTTGTTGTGTGAGACATGAGAGCTTCTCGTGAACCTACATTAGACCCAGAATAGTTAGGAATACCTCTTGTGTTTTGATGGATGGGAGCAGGCTCCCATGTTTTGAGCCACTCGAGGGCTTCGCCCTCGATTGAGCAGGTTGCGGTGGCGAGCCTTGCTCACCGGCTGACGGGTGAGACTCGCTTCTCGAGTCTCACTCGCTCAAGCTCTTCCTCATCGGAGCTTGAAACTTTGGTTAACTTCGTGGATCCATGATTTGACACCAAACTGACTCTAGCTTCCTCCATACTTGACTATCTTTCGTGAAACAAGTTGCATTTGGATCCTAGCGCTTATCTCAGATGTGACAGCCAAGGATTGCTGCCGATGGAGCTCAACAGTGAGAGGAGGAGAAGAACCACGCGCTCAGCTTCACGACGACACGTCCACTCCATTGAACAACGTCCCATTAGCATTAACGTCCATCCAGTCAGTTGTGAGCAGGAGCATGTACACCAGCTGCAAGATCACAATACGAGTCAGCCAGGCATTGCACGGACACAACAACAACACTCCCCCATGACCCAAATGTTGTGATTTGTGACGTTCCTGTCAACCTATACAGTTTACTGTGGCCACTCGGCCATGTCCATGCCCGTGCAGATCCCTCATACGGACCCATGTGGCACCGGTGCATTGTGTGGTGGTGGACCACCTGCTCGGAGCTGACCGACGACCGCCCCAGTGTCTTGGATGCTGTTTGGGACCTTCTGCAGTTAATCTACAGCACGTATGAGTTTATCGGTGGACTAGCCGTGGGCCTGATTTGCATGTTTTTGCATTGTTTGTCCACTGTTTGTTTCCGGATGCATGCATATGACCAGTTATAGCATCCGGCTTAAGATTTTGCACATTTAGGTTCAGACAGCGTAGCGTTCTGACTTGTCTACACCGAGTTACGGCCAAAACAGTGGGTCTGGGCCGGTTTTAGGACAGACCTTGCACTGCCGCATGCAACACCCGCCGTGCGCCGCGGCAGGTATTTATGCCGTGGACCTGTCATTTGTCATCTCTCAACAAATGCTATTGAAGCATTCTGATGCTTTGACTTGTGTCTCCTAGCCAAACGCTTGACGTTGTATGTACGACCTGTAACTGTCATCACCGTCTGACCAGGCACTCACGCCTAATCAGCGGCTTTGTTGCTAGGAAGCTTCCACGCATCTTCTCATGGTATCAGAGCGGCGAGACAGTTCTTGCCCAGCTGCGTAGCAGAGACGCAGCAGAGCAACAACAATGAGCATCACCGCTGCACCCGATTCACAGGGACCTGTTGACGTCACTCGACTACTGACGATGTCACCCGCATTCAGCACGTGAGAGCGTCACAGCAGTAGGAGGTGGCAGCTACGGTAGGTGGGAGCCGCAAGCAGTTACTTGCATGGGCGCTAGCATCTGCAATAGCAGGCGACAGCTGCAGCATGCGGCAACGGGCAATAGTAGTAGCAGCTATTAGCGAGCAGTGAGTGATGAGCGGCAAGCTGGGAGCAGCGAGCAACTAGTAGCAACAGCAAGCAATAGCGTGCAGTAGCAACAGCAGCAAGCACCAGCAGTAGAAATATAGCACAACATAGCAACAGCGCGAAGGAGCAGTAGCGCGTAGCAGCAGCAGCGCGCTACAACATTGCAGCACATTAGCAGCGTGCAGCTGCTGCCATAGCTGAGCAAGCTGTTACGCGGTTGTTGCTGTAAGCACAAGTGCAGTAGTAGCACCAGCTGAGTGGAAGGTGTTGCGGAGCTTCCACGCAAGTGTTACGCGGCTGCCGCTGAGCAGCTGCCCCCTGCGCAGTGAGGCAATTATTGTGAGGGTTGTTAAAAAAACTCCTGTGCCGATATCAACATTTTTCTTGCTGACATCATCAAGTCCGTGCTTATATCAGCAAACCACTGCTGACATCAACACTTGCCTTAGTCAAATGTTTGGGTCGGACAGTTAATAGTTGCCAGCATTTCAGCTCCTTGAGAAATGCTGACGGTCTACAATCCGACTAGTTTGACATCCCGGCCCATACTGAGCGCAGACATGGCTTCGGCCGGAGACAAGGGCAAAGGACCACTAGATCCCTCTTCCTCCTCCTCAGGGTCATGAGCCCACGCTTGCAGGCTATTGAGGACCTACGGAGTCAGCAGGAAAGATGCGTCGTCTGCGGCACTAGCATACGAATGCCATCCGTACGCTTAATGAGCTTCTTTGTGATCAGTCCACGGCCCCACAGGAGACCTCTTAGGGAGTCAGCGATGTCATACCTTCTACACAGCAGTCAACATCTGCACAGAGGACAGGAGCAGGACACGACCCACCACCTCTTGATCCTTGGGATGAGGAACCTGAAATGCCAGGTATGGAGGATGACGCTCACAAGAGCGAGATTCCCGTGCTTCGGGAGCATCTCTGCCAACTTCAGACAAGTTCCCTGCCCCCACAGACATTTGGCTCCCTTTTCACGAAGATCCGATCCTCATCTGATCCCTATCTGAGCGACTTTCCTCATCCCGATGCCTTCCCCATCCCACGTCCTTCTCAGCCTGTGGTTGCTCTCCCTACGAAGCAGCAACCCAAGGACTTCGAGACACCGTCCCCGCAATATGTTTGCGAGGACGGCTTTGACTGTTGGGAGATTCTTTTCCAGGTCTGGACCACCTCAGAGGGGATTTGGCTCTACTATCACAGTCCATACCAGGTTCCATATCGTGCTTAGGTGCTGACAATGGCCAAGGTGATGCGCGGACTCCTTTACGCCATGCCACACACAACTGTTGTGGACTTTTGTCCTTTTTATGGAGAGACCGGCACAGGCACGTGTGCTGAACCATGTCGGGGCTGGGACCCGGCATTTTCCCGGCTTATTGTAGAGACGCATGCCATCAGCACGGCTCACATTCGCGCTCTTCACTCCCTTCATCAGGGACTTGCTGAGTCCACAACTGATGATTGGCGCGGGGCCATGTGCAACTACACGCGCCTTGGGACCTAAGGAGGTACACAGTTGTGGGCGCTCCGCATGCTCATTCTCAAAGTTTGTCTTGAGAACACAGAAATCTTCTCAAGGAACAGCGATGCGGTGCTCGAGGCCTTCTCTAGCTCCTTCAGCTTCTTCCTTGGACGCATCAGCTTTTCTTGCAGGTGACTTGTGCTTGTGAGGAAGCCGTGGCCCATCAGGAGAGTCCCCTTGCTGTAGCGGTCATCGCGTTGCCACCGACACCCCACTTGTAGCCCAATCCTCCATCCTCTGGCACATCCTCCTCTTCCCCTTCCACCTTGATTACCTCGGCTCAGATGCAGGGTGTGGCAACAGCGGCATAGGGGAAGAAGGGGAAAAAGAGGCACGGTTTGGGCCAGCAACAGTCGTAGTAGCAGCAGTCACCGGGCGGTAGCAGTGGACGTACTGTTCACTACTACAACTATGGAGGTACTCATCGCTACACCGAATGCTAGCAGCCTCTCAACTGGGCGCAGATCGCTTGCGGTCTTCAAGCTACACACACACAATGGTCTACGTCAAGTAGCATAGCCTCTGGTGGCGCGGCAACGACGACTGCAGCACTTCCCGCTTCCCCACCGGTGAGCAGTGGCGGCCCGCACCCAGGTGAACGCACCATCGACGAGCTGCGTCAATTTCTAGCACTTCATTTTCAGGGAGGTGTGAGTGTGTCATCACAACCGGGCGGTTCACAGAATGTTTGGTCATCTGTTCTCGTACCTCGTGATGAATCATCTGGGGGCCACACATGGTATGTGATGATGATGAGCCTGATAGTACTATTCGATTCATGAGTCTCACACTTGTGCCCTTCGTCATTCCTCCTCACCTGTTTCTCAGCGCCTGTCTGACGCCGCGTGTTCCATTGTCCGCTACACAATGACGTCCTCCAATCGTGATTCTGGTGGCACATGGATCATTGACTCTGGTGCCACTCACCACATGACCTGTCGTCGTATTGGCTTTGTTGTCCTTGGTCCGGTTGCCTCTGTTCACTCCGTTTGCTCAGGCTCTAGTCAGTCATTGCCGGTCTAGGGTGTTGGGGTTGTGTGCTTTGATGGACCGTCCGGCCCCCTCTATCATTCCGAGGTGTTTTTTGTGCCTGACCTTGAGCTCAACTCGCTTTCTGTGTGTGCCTGCACACTAATGGGATTCTCTGTGGAGCACACTACGGACTCCGCAACTGTGACCGGTGTTGATAGTCGTACCATTGTTCTTAGCGCCTCCGTTGAAGATGATCTGTATTGTATCCCTCAAATTTCTTCTTCTCCTTGCTCCCCTTTCCCTCTTGTCTATGTGCTTGTCACAGGTGTTCTCTATGCTGAGCACCAATGGCTGTTGCATTGTCCCCTATGTCATGTGGGCTTCGACACTGTATTGAAGCTCATTTGGACACAGCCTGCACTTGGTCTTGATGCCGCCTCTGTTGAGAAGCCGCCCAAGACCGATTGTCTATTCTGCGCTCAAGATAAGATATATCCTTGCACCTACCCTGACTCCCGTTCTTGAGCTCTTTGCCCTCTTGAGTTGGTCCATTCGAACCTTCTCGGTGCCCTCCCTGTCGAGTCTTTGTCCGATCGGGGCCGATACGTCTTGACCCTGACTGATAACTTCACCCGGATGTGGTGGGTCTAGTCTGCGCCAGAAGAGTGACGCCGCTCTTGTGATTTGCCTCTTGCTAGTGATGGCTGAGTGTCAGTCTCGCCACACGCTAAACACATTCCGCTCAGATCGCGGCGGCAAGATTCTTGGCCAGATGGACAGTTTTTTTCCGAGCACGGGGTTTTTCACCAAGTCTTCGCTCCTGTTACTCCTCAGCAAAACGGTGTCTCTGAGCGTTGGAACCATTCCATGGAGGATGCGGTTCATGCTATGTGATCTAAGTGCGGTCTCACAGAGTTTTTTGCATTTGAAGGATTTGCTTGTATGACGCGGGTCTTGAACCGCCTCTTGCACGGTCCCCTTCCGGACCACGTTACAAGGCTCTCTTGTATGACGTACGAGCTCTGGTTTGGACACCGTGCCAATCTGTGTCTCGCTCATGTCTAGGGATTAGTGGTTTCTGTGTGGTACACCGAGGACCAGCAGGGGTCCAAGGTCTCCCCGTGGGCTTGCTTGTGTGCCTTCGTGGACATCTCCCCGTGGTCGAAGGCCTGTCGTTTTTGGGACCCCGCTCGTCGTCGCATCCTTGAGTCCCACGGCATAACTTCTATCATGTCGATGTCTGTCACACATGTTCCTACGTGTGAGGCTTCTCGACAAATAGGGGAGTCGGGGCCTCCGAGCACCTCTCATCCGGCTTATGTGTCCGTCTGAGCCCCGTCCACTTCTCGATCTCCGGCTCTTGATGATCCGACGATCATAACTATGGGCCCAAAGATCTCTCCAGACCAGCGTACTTCTAACCCTATTCCCTTATACCCCACAGGCACCCATGACTCTGTTCATATGTCCACCAGTACTCCTACCTCTGTGCGTGATCGTGTCTCTACTCCTGCTCTTGCTGCCGCACCCAACCCTGTGTCTCCCGTCATTCCATGAGCATCTCTTCACACTGCATCACCTGGCCCTTTGCCTCAGTCCTCACCAGATTTGGTCATGCCTGTCTCTGAGCCTGAGGTGAGCCCCTCGAGCCCATGTTACTGACGTGAGCCCGGTGGTCGTCTTCGACCACTGGTCTCTGGGGTTTAACTAGTATCAGATCCCGCACCTAGGCGCTCCACTTGCAGCGTTGCGAGTGGTGATCTCGGTACAAAGGCCCTAGGCCTAAGTTTCCGCATGGATCACACACACGTACACCCAGCGTACCCCATAGGACACAATCTGGTCACTCGCAAGTTTCGCATTGCTTGTAATGTAGCAGCTGACCATGTGGTTGTCAGGCCTAGCTTTGAGGCGTGTGCACTCGCCACTCAGAGCTCTCCCTCGATGGCGCCTGATCCGGGTACACAAAGGGAAGCTCTCTTATTGGAGGACACCGATTCCTGGCATGCTGCCTGCAAGGATGAGTTTTGTGCCATCCAAGAGCATGGAGTTTACGAGTTAGTTGAACTTCCACCTGGGAGGAAGGCTATTCAAGTCAATTGGGTCTTTTGCAAGAAAGTAAAGCCGGATGGTTCAATGGAATGCCAAAAGGCTTGCTTGGTCATCAAGGAATGTTGTCTGATTGAGGACATCGATTAAACTGACACCTTTGCCTTTGTCGGTCGCATGACCTCAGCTCACACTCTGTTCGGTGTGGTTGCTCAACATGACTGGGAACCGCACCACATGGACGAGATTTATGTGGCCCAGCCACCAGGCTTTGAGTTAGGTGACAAGGTCTAGCATGTGCGCACGTCCTTGTATGGACTCAAGAAGCCTCCTTGGTATAAGAACCAGGAGATTACAGGCACCCTGACTGGTGTGGGATATGTACAGAGCGAGGCACATTCCTCTTTCTTCATCCAACGGTCGCCTGAGCAGTTCACCGCCATCGGGGTCCATGTGGACGACCTCCTGATCTTTTCTCCCTCCATGGAGGCCGTGAAGGAACCCAAGGCGGTCCTCTAGAGTGCCTATAGGATGAAGGATCTTGGTCGTGCAACGGTGTTTCTTGGCATGGAGATCGTGCAAGACCTTAGACGTTGGAAAATTCTGGTGCATCAGGCCCGATATGCATGTGTTTTGGGGGAGCGCTTCAGTGACCTCCTTGGCGTAGTGCCCATGGCCTCCACACCTCTCACACCTAACGGACAGGATGCCCTGAAGGTGGACAATCCAACACAGCTGGGGGAGACTGAGGATGTGACCTTGTGTCTCCGTCTCATCGGATCTCTGATGCACCTGGCCACTACCACACGCCCGGACATCGCTTTTGCACAGTTCTTGTACGCGGCTGTGTGAGTGGTACGGTATGTGGTCTCCACACCATACCTCGAACTGTTCTTTCACCAACAGTGTTTTGTGGTTCTTGACAGCTACACCGACAGCAATTGGGCCTAGAGTTAAGATGGAGGTGGTCGCACCGGCTACGTGTTCGTGCACGGTGATAGCACTGTGTCCTGGCGCAACGTGAAGTACGGCTACATTACACATAGCTCGTTGGAGGCAGAGTACGTTGCTCTGGGTACAAGGACTACTGAGGTAGTGTGGCTGCATCGCCTATTGAGTTGGGTAAATCATTTCCGGCCATTTTGCTTCGTTGCGAGAAATGGAGTGCTCTTTCCATTGTGGAAAACTATTGTGTTTTTCATGCTTACACAGAGCACATTGCGGTTGAGCATCATTTTGTGTGTGATCTGGTGGAGCGACACGTGATCTCCGTCACATGGGTCGGCACAGACATATAGCGTGCTGGTTTCTTGATAAAGGCACTAGCTCGCGAGAAGTTTCTGGTGGCCATTTGTTCTGTTGGGTTTTGCCCCTTGCCTGAGAGTGGTTGAGTGCGAGGTGTGTCTATGTCTATGTCACGACTGTTTCTGCACTTGTTGTTGCACTCCTTTCAGTGCTACACACGTATGGACATGCGTACCAACAGGTCATGGGGGAGTATTGAGATTTATGACATTCGTGTCTACCTGTACAGTCCGGGGGATCAGTCTTGGTGAGTGAATCAGCAGAGGACTCCGTCTTCAACAGGTGCAGGGCATGCCCGGGTTCCACTAAACACGGACAGATCCATGGACACAGATACATCAGAGGTCGGAGAAGGGGCGGAGGTCCCACGTCATGTGGGGTTATCCGGGGGATGAGTCTAGGTGAGTGAATCAGTGGAGGACTCCGTCTCTGACGGGTGTCGACAGGGGAACTGGTTAGCAAGGTGGACAACAAGGGAGGAGCATCCGGGATATCCGCCGCCAAAGTTGTGGGTGCATGCGGGCCAACCTCTGCATCTGGGTCGGGAATGGCGATGCGACAAGCATGTCCCCCACAAGACGATAGCGACTGGTTTAGAGAGCTGGTAAACCAGATGCGTGGGAGACTGCGAGGGAGGAGGTCCTAAAAAAAATGGCATCGCGGGACTCAACAATGCAATGCCGGACCGGATCCTAGAAGCGCAAGGCCTTGGACTTGCACGAGATACTGACGAAGGTGCAAAGACGGCCGTGAGGGAAAAGCTTGCCATCCTATTGTTCTTCGGCGAGCCAGATGCTGGCGATACACCACTAGACCCGGGCAGGTCGAGTATCGGCCCGCTGTCCGCTCAACAACGCGTATGGTGTGGCTTGACGGGGAAGGGGACCATGAGGAACGTGGTTCCACACCCAGGCCATGTAGGACATGGCTTCAAAGAAGAATCCATTGGACAGACTGGACTCAACACGCATAGTACGGATAGCATCAGCCATGGTGCGGTTCTAGAGCTCACAGACACTGTTATGTTGCGGTGTTCTAGGGGTGGACGTCTCATGAAGAACTCCATGACTAGTTAGATAGGCAGTCCTTTCCCCCATGTAATCGCCACCGCGGTCAGACCAAAAGCAACGGAGGTTGTGGTTGCACTCACACTCGGCCACTAGGTGCCAGGCACGGATCGTAGAGGCCACGTCGCTCTTCTGGCAGAGACAGATGATCCAACGATAGCGGGAGTAGAGATGCGTGAGGGTTAATACATACAGGCCACCTTCGACAACAAACACGACCGGTAAAGGACCCATGAGGTCTGAGTGGACAAGCTCTAGCAGGTGAGTGGCTCGAGAGGAGGACGCATGATAGGAGGATCGGTGTATCTTTCCCTTGGTGTACTTGGTACATGAAGTGTGGCAAGGCCATTGAAAGGTGGAGGGACCAAGTCCGAGCGCAGGTTGGGTGTGGAGCATGCTATTGACAGCATTGGAATGTACGTGGCAAAGGCAACAGTAGAGAAGGTGGGCATCCCGGGGGGAAAGAACATTGGTGTCAGAAACATGAGTAGTGTTTACCAAGGGAGGGGAGACAGATGAAGGCAAAAGGGTGACGTGCCAAAGGTTTTCATGAAAAAAAGCTTGGAACATTACTTGACCAGACGGGCGGAGGGAGACAATGCTGATGCCATAAGAGTGTTGGACGTCCATGCTCATGCAGTTGAGAGTCGTGACAGACAAGAGGCTGAGTTACAAAGCATGCACATATAGCACATCGGTCATGGCGACGTCGTCGGACCACGGATGAGAACGACGCCTACACCGCGGACGGGCAAGACCTTCCCAGGCCCCATCCAGACACTGTGAACATTGCCAGCGGGACCGAGTATACTGAATTCTTGTCGACAAGACATCATGATGTGTGGTACCAGATTCAATGATCCAGGTGCTATTAGGGTCGCTTACTGAGGTGCCATGATACTACAATGAGCGATGAAACATGATAGGAGAAGGGTGAGGGAGGTCGCAAGCTGATCAAAGGGGAGAGACACAAAATGATCATGCTAGTCATCCCACCATGTGAACTCATCCCAAGCCGGCTCCAAAGAGCAACAGGCTGCTTCTCCAAGATCACCTCAGAGGTCATTCTCTGTGTGGTAGTGGGAGACCTCTCAGCTAGTACTCAAACAACTCGTACTTCCCTGGGGAGGAGGTGCAATGTCGAGCTTAGTGGTGATGAAGCTCTGCATCTGGCGGATCTGAACGTCGGGAGTCGACGGGGGCCACGGAGTAAAGGGTTGCAGATCCGGAAGGGGGATGCTACCTCCACTATGACTGATTCTTTGGTAAGTACAACGGTTGCTTTGGTGTGTACGGGTGCGGTTGTAACGGAGCATATTGCTGCTGTTACTGTAAAATGAGGAGAGACGGTGGAAGTTGCGATCAAGGCTGAAGAGCCGGCTGCGGGAAGGAAAGAAACTTCGTGGTGTAGGTGGTGGCTACAGTCCTTCCAGGGGAGAACGAAGTGCCTGTGGCAACAGTGGAGGTGCCAGGGCGGCGCTCACACTCACAGCTCATGGCAGTGACAATGCGGGCCTCGTCAGTGGGGATGGAACACGTGTACCATCTGTGTCCCATCTGGTCGTGGTTATGGCACGTCAGGGTGGAACCACCAGAGTAAGATTGCTGTCCTTTGCCCCTGCCCTTCATGCCCCTCTTTTTGTTGCCCTTGGCGCTACCGGAGGAGCGAGTGCCGGGGGAAGGGGTGGAGGAGCTGCCTGAGGTGACAATTACGATTGCAGGGGAGCTACCACGCTGAATCTTTGTGTCCTTGCGTGGTTCCTTGACGTTGAGGAAGAGATCGCATGCCCAGGACATCAGAGTGCCCTGGGCCGCCAGTGCCTTGAGTATGGGGAGGCCTAGGGGAGGAAGATGTCAGCGAACACAGGAAGAATGGTGCCACCGGGTTGGCACCATTCTTGATGGTAAGGAGGGCACCAAGCGGGGGAGGTGCGGTTGTCCTGAGCCGGTGTAGGAGATCCTAGTCGCGGCACCAGTATGTGGTGAAGGTCTCGGACTCCTTTATGTGAAGGGAGCTGAATTCCTTCAGGAGGCAGTTGCCAGTTGCTTGGCTAGAGGCATGATAAGGCCGTGTCAGCGTGTCCCATACTCGCCAAGGGTTAGGGCTGGTGTCGTCAGCAACATCACCAAGGAACGGCTCCAGTACAATGCAGTCAGCATCTGGTGTCGTGAGGATGTGTGGGCGGACTGCACGTTCAGCCTCAAGTACCTTCTCCAAGAGAGCGTCATCATTTGGGAGAGTGTAGTACGGCCAGAGCTCTCCCCCTACGCCCAGATGTGATAGGGTAATCCCTACAAAGGGAACTGATCATCTCCGTTGAGTATAGGTGGTGGGGATTCAGAGTCCTTGCACCAGGAGGGGCTAGCCGCACCAGCTCTGGATCCTAAGAAACTGGTGATCGTCTGTTGCTGATGCACTTGCTGATGCACTATTGCTTTTTTTGCCGCTATCAATGAAGGACCAGGTTGTCCAGGAAGGACAGCCTGGTTGTTGTTGGTTGTAGCAAGCATTTGGCGCAGCTGATGGACCTAGCGGTACAGGTCGGCAATGGGATTTGCAGGGGGGGTTCATAGAGTTGTCCTACATGCCATCGGCACTGTCTTGGCAGGACATTGTTGCCATTACTGCTAGTCCTATTGCATTTGTCGCTGCTACAACTATCTGTGCTGGTTGCTGCTGTTAGTGTTTATGGTGTTACTGCTAGCTCTGCAAATGCTATTGCGGCTTTCGCTGATGTTGTGGCCACCAATGCTACTACTGCCGCTCCCTCTACTGTTGCCACTAATATCGGAATAACGGCTGTTGGCGCAGTCTGCGCTGTTGCTCACTGCTACTACCGTTGGTTCTCTATCGCTGGTGTCATTATCATTGCAACTGTTGCAGCTGCTACTGCTACCAATACTACTATGATCGCTCCTGCTCCCGCTATTGTTGCTCTTGCTACTACTATAGTCATTACCATTGCTGCTGTTGTTGCTGCCGTTACCACTCTTGTTGCTACTACAGCTACTAGTGTTGCTGCCGCCGTTGCTGGAACCGGTGCTGCTGCTGCTACTACTACTACTACTACTACTACTACTACTACTACTACTACTACTACTACTACTACTACTACTACTACTACTACTACTACTACTACTACTACTACTACTACTACTACTGCTGCTGCTGTTCTTGCCATTGGTGCTTTTGCTGCTACTATTGTTGCTACTATGGCTGTGGTGGTAGCTACACTACGGGTCCTAAGTTTGTTCTATTGTTTTGTTTTGATTTCGCTCTTTTCTTTTTCTTGTGTTCTTCTTTTTTGTTTTTGTGTTTGACTCTGCCAGTGGGTTGAGCCCTAGGCCCTACTCGTCGTGGGCTCAGGGACGGTAGTGGGGTTACCACCATTTTCACGCAGCAGCGGCCTATAGCCGCGCCCACTGGCGTGGAAACTGCTACTGCAAAAGTCATAGCTGCGGCTGCTGCTACGTAGTTGCAGCCGTGGTTGTTGCCACTGTGGTCGCGGCATATGTTGCAGCTGCTGCCGTTGCTGCTGCTGTTGCTACAACTATTGCAGCTGCTATTGCTACTGCTGCCATTGCGATTGTGGCCGCCACTGCTGCGACCACTATACTCCCACTACTGCTATTGCTGCTCAGTCAATGCCACTGCCAGTGCTGTCACTGTTGCTGCTGCTACGGCAGCGACAGGCTGAGTAACAAATGAGAGCTGTGACACCAAAAAGGAATCCATCTAGTGCACATGTTGAGGCAATAGCTTTGTTGATGGAGCGTGCAGGAACCCACACTTGTTGGTTGCTGCTGTCGCTAAAGCAGAGCAACAGCAGTTCTCCTACCCCCTTATTCTACTGTACTAGAGTCTAAATCTGAGAGCTCTGGTTTGTTACTCAGAAGTTCATGCGCTAGATTTAGCGGCAGAATTGCAGCTGGAGGGAAACAATCATTGATCAGGAATGAAGAATGAGCAACTAACTGAGACCCCTCTCACCTCAGCTTTGCGAGACTTATTTCTCAAAAATCAGCCAACCAAGAAAATCCTACCATTATCATGTAGCGCATAACTTCCTAGGTGAGCCTTGTCAGACACCCGACAGCCCCAAACCCGGCTGTTGTCTGTTTTGCCTGATAAGTGGACCATACCTAGACAACCATGTTGCAAACGAAGTCATGTAGTCAAAATCAGCAAGAAGAATGGCTTCGTGGAGTTACGGATGCCCGAACCCGGGCGCCGGCTGCAGTGCTCGTGAGAGCTATCTACGACTTCTGATGACGTGACAGCCAAGGGTTGGTGCCGATGGATCTGGTCGTGTGAGGGTGTGATGTCAGCAGTGTGAGGAGGAGGGGAACCACACACTTGGCTTCATGGAGACACATCCACTCCATCAAAATACGTCCCAAAAGTGTCAGCGTCCATCTAGTCAGTCGTTCGTATGAGCATGTACACCAGCCGAGAGGTCACAGTATGAGTCAGTGAGACGGTGCACGAACAAAAGAACACATCCCCCATAAATCGATGATACCCTCAGGCAAGGGGTGACGACCAACAGAATGAATGGCCACCATGAAATTTCCGTGCGCTAGTGCCTTGGTCAGGAAGTGAGCTCGCTGCATGTTTGTGTTGACCTAGATGGCGGGGATCAGCTATCGCTCCACGAGATCATGCACAAAGTGATGCTCAACAACAATGTGCTTTGTACGTGCATGAATCAAACCAGAGTTCTCATTGGTGGCAAGAGCACTCTGGGCGTCACGGCATAGAATGATGCAAGGCACAGATTCATGCAACTCACAAAACAGACGGAGCCCCACCACATCTGCAGCCTTAGCCCCAAGCGCAACATACTCCACCTGAGATGAGCTACATGTAATGTAGCCCTTCTTGCCGCTGCGCCACGACATTCGCAAAGGAATATGCTAGAATTTCATTGCCTCTCTTCAATCTCACTAGAAAAACAACCGACTGGAATTGCAGGGACAACAAACAAGAAGTGTTCTACTCTTTGAAAAATGCTTCGAATTTGGTGCTAGCCTTCAGGCTGGCAGATCTAATGGAGGACTACATCATGTCCACCGATGCGTCGGATCGAGCCAACGGAGCCGTTCTCCTGCAAGGCAATGACGGTGGAGAACAACCAGTTGCGTACATGTTGAGAAATTTACGCGGACCGGAACTCAACTACGTTATGTACGAGAAATAAATACACACACTTTTGCAAGTGTTTAGAACATGACGATGCTATTTGGAATGTCGATGATGCATTGCTTGCACCAACCACCACGTACTAAAAAATCAACCAAATCTGATACGTGAACAAACTGGATGGATGGAGTTCCTTGAGTCCAACTTTGCCTAGCAAATCGAGTACCGACCTGGAAAACTAATCCGGCGGATGCTCTAAGTTAGCGACTGGATCGGATGGTCGAGATCAATGCATTACTTGTCGAAAGAGACACGTACCTCGCGAAGTTGTTTGAACAGGGTTACGAGGAGTTTGGCGGGTATGATAAGACCAAGTTCTGGTTTGACGACCCCTACTAGCGATGATGATTCACTTGCCAAGTTGTCGTTCCACCAAACAAGGAGCCACGGAGAATGCTCTTGCAAGAAAGCCATGACAGTGGTCAAGGTGGACATTTTGACGTGGACAAGATGTTAGAATATCTAGCAAAATATTAGAGGTGGAACAAGATGCAGACTGGCGTGCCAACCTTTTGCAAATCGAGCAACACGTGTCAGGGACAAAGATCTCATCGCATATGACCGCCCGGTCTACTCCAACCACTACATGTTCCAAGAGATACGTGGGTTGACATCGGCATGGACTTCGTGATAGGATTGTCCGCCACTCACAAGGAGTATGACGCCAACCTCGTGGTGGTGGACACATTGTCATAAATGTCACTTTTAACCTTGACGACGATGACCATCACCACAGAAGGAACAAAACGGCTGCTTCTAAACCAGATCGTACGACTGCACGGCGTGTTGTGAAGAAAACTGGAACATTCATGGGTGAAAGTACACTTAGACACAAGATTTAACACACACCATAAGTCTGTATATAAAAACATATGAAATCCACATACATCGCATGTGGATATGTACACAGGTCCCAATGCACACAGCTTGCTCTCACTCTAAGTCTGAAAACTAGACACGTAGTAATAGTAGTAGGTGGTGTAGGTGTATAAGTTGAGCAGCGCACCAAGTGCTGGTGAGAGGACTTGTATGTAGGTGAGCCACAGGACGCCTGTCCTGAATGCCTTGTTGGTGAGGAACCTCAGTGATGATGTACTTTGTACACTGTACAAGGTCCAAGTGCTGGAGGTAGCACTTGGAGAGCTGGACAGACGAGCTCTGAGTGAACTCTGGAGTGCTTGATGCTAGACTGATTGAGTTGAGAAATTGAAGGCATACTTGACTGTGTGAACTGGTTACCCTTAAGTAGGCTAGGAAGACCTTCTCACATGCTCCTTGTCCAAGGAGTTGTAGGAAGCTACATAATTACCTGGGTGGTTGCATGACCACCCAGGCCAGCTGAAGGTTCACTTGGCAGCTGAAGGGTCACCTGGAAGCTGAAGGGTCTCTGGAGGTTGAAAATACGCCAGCAGCTGAAGGGTCAATGGCCAATTGAGTGATGGCCAGTGACAAGATATGAGACCGGTGAATCAGAGGAAAACTTCCCCAAGTATTTTAGGGCGTCCAGAAGGAGACTTAAGTGGAACCCGGCTGTTGAAACTGGTACATCTTGTGGGTTGACATCGGCATGGACTTCGTGACAGGATTGTCCGCCACTCTCGAGGGGTATGACGCCAACCTCATAGTGCTAGACATGTTTTCATAAATGTTGCTTTCAACGTTGATGACGACGACCATCACCATAGAAGGAACAGCATGGCTGTTTCTAAACGAGATCGTAGGGCTGCATTGCGTGCCATGTACCATCATCAAGAATAAAGACAACTATTTTATTAGTTTTTCTTTGTGCAAACTGATGGTACGTTACGACAGTCGGATAAAGCTATCAACAGTTTACCATCCGCAAACCGACTAGAGAGTTGAGCGGACCAATCAGACACGTGAACGGCTTCTTCGCACATTATGGGAGCCACATGGCATCGATTGGGCAGCCAGTTTGCCGATAGACGAACTCCCATACAACTCCTCCATTTCCATGGCAACGGGTAAAACTGCGTTCAAAGTAGTATGTAGCAAACTTCCCGCCACACCGACGGGCTTATAGAGTCAAACAATATCCCCTCACTCGACATCCGCCGCAGGGACTTCTCAAGCATTAGGGAAGTAACGAAGCAGACCATTGCAAAGACACAAGCAGCCATGAAGCGAACGGCCAATTGCCAGTACAGCAACAACATTTTCAGCACTTGCGATCGTGACCTCCTCAGCTCGGCAAAAATCAAAGTCCGAGGACAAGACTTTGTGGGCCTCAAACCTTAGTGGTTGGGACCGTTGAGATCGAGCAAATGCAAACCCTTGTCATCACCTGACTTCGCCTACCCGGCTGCATGGCGACCCACCATGTCTTTTACATCAGCAAGCCTCGGCACTAGAGGGGTCCCACCACGAGCTTCGCAGGCAGAGACATTGCACCACCACTTCTTCTACAAGTGGATAGTGATATGGAGTACGTCATCGAAGATATCCTCGGACATCGACACCGTGGAAAAAGGACCAAGTAACTGGTCAAGTGGCTCTACTACGACACCGCGCACAACAGTTGGGAGCCCTACGATGACCTCTGAGACATCGATAACCTCATCGACTGCCACTATCGCCGTCTCTGACATTCGTCCGCTAAAGCGTCGGGATGTCACGGCTAAAAGGGGGGATGTGTTACGTCCCTGATTTACACGAGTCCTTAAACTCTGCGAGTGGGAATTCTTGTCATGACATTTGTGGCCCATCGCGCGACAACTTCAGGATTTCTACGCCGATCGGTCGAGAGCATTTTGGCCACCTGCTTGACAATTTAAACTTCATTATGGAATGGCCAACATAAGTGTTACAAACTATATTGATGTTTCGATATTCTTTTATCGACTTCTCGACGGCGTTGGATCTTTAAACCAGCGTGCCTTGATGTTCTCGAAGCCCCCCGAATTCTCGATGGAGCTTCTCAAAGCAGTCACTCACGGTGCGACCTCGCACGCGTCGCTCGGCTCAAGCGCCAAGGACCCAGCACATGCTACATTCCCACTCTCGGCATTGTAAACATGTGCTCGAATCACTTGACACTTGTCATTGAAGTACACTCATTGCTAAATACGAATTCTTCATTTTTTTCCAAATTCTCAACTTGTGCTTTTTCCCACACTTCATCCCTGTAAACCACCTATTTTCTGCTCAGCATAACAAGTTCCACTTGGTGTAACATTGATGATAATCCTCTTCTTGGGGGCGACTAAATGATCATCCTGAGAATGGGGGCAGCTAGAATGTACTCTAGTGAGAATTGGGGGAACTTGCATGTCCGCCTTCCTAAAATGGCTCGAAAAGATGGGCAGTCGAATCCAATGATAGTTTTTCGTTTGCCGGCCGGGTCGCGAAGTTTGTGGGACGGGGGTTGGCCATCGGCGCAGCAGCAGCAGCAGCAGCAGCTTTCGCTGCGGGGGAGGCTGCGGCACTGGTTGTAGCAGGAACCACACACTGTAGATTGAACATTTAGAGACGGAAGAGCAAGCGCAGCAACCGTCAGAGGGCCGATCTCTCTAGGGCGGCTTATCTCATGGAACGGGGGGCAAGCCAGCAAGAAAGCCTCTGGTGCTAGAAGGGGAGGGCAGTGGGAGCCATTTTCTGCTGCACTTCCGTCGGTCAGAGGGACGCCTTTTCAGCCTCTCTGAGTACATTCACATCGGAGCCACTAATTCTCCTTCGTCAGCTGAAATACAATAGAAATGGCCAGCGCTGTGCAAAGCGATGGGGGGCGGTGGCGTCGGCAATGGCAGTTCAGTAACCGGCGGCATCAGCAGCAGCAGCAGCAGCAGCA
>SZWC01000585.1:341683-376277 GCA_023375785.1 Penium margaritaceum | reverse complement strand
TGGTCACATTATCATTATTTAAATGGTTTTTGTCACACTTTCACCGTTTCAATGGTTCGTTTGTCACACTTTTAATGTGTCTATGGTGCATATGTCACATTATCGATGTTTCAATGGTCATTTGGTCACAAATTTACTGTGTATATGGTACGCTGGTCACATTCTCACTCTTTCAATGGTGCTCGGTCACTGTTTTACTATTTCTATGGTGCTTTGGTTGCATTATTTCTGTTCCAATGGTGCTTTGGTCACACATTCACTGTGTCTATGGTGCTTTGGTTACATTATCACTATTGTAATGGTGCTTTGGCCACACTTTTATTGTTTCTATGGTGCTTTGGTCATATTATCAATCTTTCACTGGTGTTCTGGTCACACTTTCACCGTGTCTATGGTGCTTTGGTGAAATTGTCACTGTTTTAGTGGTGCTTTGGTCACATCATCAACCGGTCTATGGTGCTTATGTCACAGTTTCATGGTTTCAATGGTGCTTTGCTCATACTTTCACTGTTTCAATGGTGCTTATGTAACATCATAATGATTTCAATGGTGGTATGGTCACACGTTCATGTTCACATGGTGCTTTGGTCACATTATCACTATTTCAATGGTGCTTTGGTCACACTTTCACATTGTGTATGGTACTTCGGTCACATTATCACGGTTTCAATGGACTTTTGGTCACACTTTGTCTCTGTCTATAGTGCTTAGGTTGCATTATCACTATTTCAATTGCGCTTTGGTCACATTTTCACTGTGTCTATGGTGTTTAGGTCACATTTTCAGTGACCCAATAGTGCGTGGGTCACGCTTTCACTATGTCTATGGTGCCTTGGTCACATTTTCGTTGTCCATGGTGCTTTGGTCACACTTTCACTGTGTCTATGGTGTTTTGGTCACACTATCACCGTTTCAATGGTGCTTTGGTTATACTTTCTTTGTGTCGATGGTGCCTAGGTCACATTCTCACTTTTTCAGTGGTGCTGTTGGTCACAACCTCACTCTGTCTATGGTGCTTTGGTCACATTATCACTGTTCTAGTGGTGCTTTGCTCACACTTTCACTGCGTACGTGGTGCTTTGGTTAGGTTATCACGGCTTAGATGGTGCTTTAGTCACACATTTAGTGTGAACATGGTGCTTTGGTGATATTATCATTGCTTCAATGGTGCTTTGGTCACACTTTCATTAGTTCTATGGTACTTAGGTCACGTCATCACTCTTTCAATGGTGTTTTGATCATGCCTTCATGGTGTCTTTGGTGCTTTGATCACATTATCACTGTTTCAATGGAGCTTTGGTCACAATCTCAGTGAGGCTATGGTGCTTAGGACACATTATCAAGGTTTTGATGTTGCTTTGGTCATACGTTTACCATGTGTATGGTGCTTATGTCACGTTATCACTGTTTCAATGGTGCCTTGGTCACACGTTTATGTTCCTAATGTATGTTTGTCATGTTATCACTATTTAACTGGTGCTTTGCGTACACGTTCACTGTGCCTATGGTGCTTAGGTGACATTATCTTCGTGTCAGTGGTGCTATGGTCACACCTTCACTATGTCTATGCTGCTTTGGTCAATTTGTCACTGATTTAATGGTGCTTTGGTCACACCTAGAGATTTTATATGGTACTTCGGTGACATTATCACTGTTTCAATCGTACGTTTGTCACACTTTCACTTTGTCTATAGTGCTTTGATCACTTCATTACTATTTCAATGGTACTTTGGTCACATGTTCACTGTGTGTATAGTGCTGAGGTTACATGCACACTGTTTCAATGGTGCTTTGGTCACAATTTAACTGTGTCAATGGTGGTTAGGTCACATTATCACTAACTCAAGGATGCTTAGGTCACACTTTCACAGTGTCTATGGTGCTTAGGTCACAATGTCACTATTTCAATGGTGCTTTGGTAACACGTTTACTTAGTCTATGGTGCGTTGGTCATATTATCACTGTTCCAATGGTGCTTTGGTCACGCTTGCACTGTGTATATGGTGCGTTGGTCATGCTATCACTGATTCAATGGTGCTTGGTCACACGTTCACTTAGTCTATGGTGCTTTGCTCACATTATCACTGTTTCAATGGTACATTGGTCACACGTTCATTGTATCTTTTGTACTTGCGTCACATTATCACCGTTTCAATGGTACTTTGTCACACGTCTACTGTGTCTATGGTGCTTTGGTGACGTTATCAGTGTTTCAATGGTGCTTAGATCACGCTACCAGTGTGTTTATGGTGCTTTGGTCACATTATCGTTGCGTTAGTGGTACTTTCCTCATACCTTCACTGTGTCTATGGTGCTTTGGTCACACTTTCACATTGTCTATGGTGCTTTGGTCACATTATTACTGTTTCAACGGTGCTATGGTCACACTAACATTGTTTATGGTGCTTTGGTCACATTATCATTACTTGAATGGTGCCTTGGTGACACTGTGTCTATGGTGTTTTGGTTAGTGTGACCAAAACACTATTGCACCAGTGATAATGTGACCAAAGCACCATAGACACATCAAAAATGCGACCACAGCTCCAGTGAATTAGTGATAATGCTACATAAGCACCATAAACACAGTAAAGTATGACCAAAGTACCATTGAAACAGTGATAATATGACCTAACCAGCATAGACACTGGACAAGAGTGACCAAAGCACCATTGAAACATTGATAATAGGACCAGAGCACCATAGAGACAGTGAAAGTGTGACCTAAGCACCATTGAAACAATGATGGTGTGACGCAAGCACCATATACATGGTGAAAGTGTGACAAAAGTACCATAAAATCAGTGACAATGTGACCCAAGCACCATAGACCCGGAAACAGTGTGACCAAAACACCATTGAAAGAGTGATAAAGCGACCAAAGCACCATATAAACTATGGAAGTGTGACCAAAGTATCGTTCACACAGTGAGAATGTAACCAAAGCACCATAGACACAGTGAAAGTGTGACCGAAGAACCATTGAAACAGTGATTATGAGACCAAAGCACCACGGACACAGTGACAGTGTGACCAAAGCACCATTGAAACAGTTATAGTGTGACCTAAGACCTATAGACACAGTGAAAGTGTGACCGAAGAACCATTGAAACAGTGATTATGAGACCAAAGCACCACGGACACAGTGACAGTGTGACCAAAGCACCATTGAAACAGTTATAGTGTGACCTAAGACCTATAGACACAGTGAAAGTGTGACCAAAGTACCATTGGAACAGTGATAATGAGACGTCAGACCCATACACACGGTATAAGTGTGACCAAAACATCATTGAAACAATTATATGTTGACATAAGCACCATAGATAGAGTGAAAGTGTGACCAAAGCGCCATTGAAGCAGTGACAATGTGATCAAATCACCGTGAACAAAGTGAATGACCAACGCACCATTGAAATGGTGATAGTGTGCCCTAAGAATCATATAGACAGTGAAAGGGTGACCAAAGGAGCATTAAAATAGTAACAATATCACATAAGCACCATAGAAACAATGAATTGTGACCAAAGCACAATCAAAATAACGATAACGTGACCAAAGCACCATATACACATGGACAAAGTGACCAAAGCACCATAGACAAAGTGAACATGTGAACAAAGCACCATTGAAACAATGAGAATATCACATAAACACTGTACACACTGAAAGTGTGACCATTGTACCAGTGAACAGTGATAACGTGACCTAAGAAGCATGGACATAATGAAAGTGTGACCAAGGCACAATTGAAATAGTAATAATGTGACATAAGCAACAAAGACACATTGAAAGTATAACCATAGCATCATTGAAACAATGAAAACGTAATCAAAGCACCATAGACACGGTGAAAGTGTGACCAAAGCAGCATTGAAACAATGATAATGTCACATACGCACTATAGACACATGGGGAGTGTGACCAAAGAACCATTTAAATTGTGATAATGTTATCCAAGTACCATAGACAACGTGAAAGTGTGACTAAAGAACCATTGAAATAGTGATAATGTTAGTTAAGAACCTTAGACACATTGAAATTATGACTAAAGCTCCATTGAAACAGTGATAATATGGCAAAAGACACAGAGAAACAATGAAAGTGTAACCAAAGCACCATTGTAACAATGATAATGTGACCTGAGCACAATTGACACAGTGAAAGTGTGACCAAATTACCACCAAAAAGGCGAAACTGTGACCTAGACACCGTAGACATGGTTAAAGTTTGACCAAAGTCTTATTGAAAGAGTTATAACGTGAACAAAGCAACATACACATAGTGAAACTGTGACATTGAACCATTTAAACAGTGACAATGTGACCTGTGCTCCACTGACATAGTGAATGTGTGTCCAAATCACCATTTGAACAGTGATAATGTGACCTAAGCACCATATACTTAGTAAACGGGTGGCCAAAGCTCCATTGAAACATTGCTAATGTGACCAAAGCGCCATAGACACAGTGAAAGTGTGATAAAAGCACCATTGAAACAGGGCTGTTATGACCAAAGCACTATCGACACATTGAACATGTGTCCAAAATACCATTGAAGCAGTGACGATGTGATAAAAGTACCATAGACATAGTGAAAGTGTGACCAAAACACCATTGAGACAGTGGTAATGTGACCAAAGAACCATAGACCCAGTGAAAGTGTGACCAAAGCACCATTGAAACAGTGATAATGAGACCTAAGACCTATAGACGTAGTGAAAGTGTAACCAAAGTAACATTGGAACGGTGACAATATGACCAACGTACCATAGACACAGTAAGAGTGACTAAAGCACCATTGAAACAATGATATTGTTACCTAAGTGCCATAGACATAGTGAAAGTGTGACAAAAGTACCTTTGAAACAAAAACAACGTGACCTAAGCACCATAGACACTGTGAAAGTGTGGCCAAAGTGCCATTGAAGTAGTGATAATGTGACCAAATCACCATAACAAAGGTGAAAGTGTCACCAAAGCACAATGGAAACAGTGATAATGTGACGTGAGCATCATACACAAAGTGAAAGTGTGACCAAATCAGCATTGAAAGTGTGATAATATGACCTAAACACCATATACACAAGGACAGTGTGACCAAAGCAACATTGAAATTGTGGTAATGTGATCAAAGCACCATAGAACAGTGAAAGTGTGACCAAAGCACCATTGAAACAATGATAATGTGACCAATGCACCAGAAACACAGTGAAAGTGTGATCAAAGCGCCATTGAAACAATGATAACATGACATAAACATCATGTAAAGTGAAACTGTGACCAAAGTACCCGTGTGACAATGATGATGTAACCTAAGCACCATAGACATAGTGAAAGTGCGACCAAAGCACCATTGAAAGAGTAATAATGTTACCTAAGCACCAAAGACACATGAAAAGTGTAATCAATGCATAATTGAAACAATGATAATGTAATGAAAGCACCACAGACAAAGTGAGAGTGTGACCAAAGCACCATTGAACCAATGATATCGTCACAAAAGCAACATAGAAACAGGCAAAGTGTGACCAAGGAACCATTGAAACAGTGAAAATGTGCCTACGTTCTATGGACAACGTGAAATTGTGACCAAATAACCATTTAAAGTGTGACCTAAGCACCATTGAGTCTGTGATAATGTGACCTTATCACCATAGACACACTGAAACTGGGACCAAAGCACCATTCAAATAGTGATAGTGTAGTCTAAGAACTATGGACACATTGAAACTGTGCCCAAAGCACCATGGAAACAGTAATGATGGGATAAAAGCACTAGAGACGGAGGGAAATGAAAACCAAGGCATCATTGAAACAGTGATAATGTAACCATAGTACTAGAGACAATGTGAAAGTGTGACGTAAGCACCAATTAAAAAGCGATAAAGCGACCAAAGCACCATAAACACGATGAAGGTGTGACCAAAGCACCACAGAAAAAAAGATAGTGTGACCTAAGAACCGTAGACACATTGAATATGTAACCAAAGCACCATCAAAATAGTGATATTATGACCAAAGTACCATAGAAACATTAAAGTGTGACCAAAACACCATTGAAACAGAGATAATGTGACATAAGCACCACAGTCATTGTGGAAGTATAACCAAAACATCATTGAAACGGTGATAATGTAACCTAAGCACCATAGCCACACTGAAAGTGTGACAAAAGCACCATTCAGCGTGTCTATGGTGCTTTGCTCACAATATCACCGTTTTATGGTGCTTTGCTCACATTGTCACTGTGTATATGGTGCAGAAATCACATTATCACTGTTTCAATTGTGCCTTTGTCACACGTTCACTATGTCTATGGTGCTTTGGTCACATTATCACTGGTTTAATGGTGCTTTGGTCACGCTTTCACTCTATCTATGGTACTTTGGTCACATTAGCACTCTTTCGATGGTGCGTTGGTCACACGTTTACTATGTCTATAGTGCTTAGGTCACATTATGACTTGTTCAATGGTCCTTTGGTCACATTTTTGCTATGTTTATAGTGCTGAGGTCACATTATGACTTGTTCAATGGTGCTTTGGTCACACTTTCACTATGCCTATGGAGCTTAGGTCTAATGTTCACTGTCTTAATGGTGCTTTGGTCATACGTTCACTTTGTCTTTGGTGTTAAGGTAACATTGTCACTATTTCAACGGTGCTATGGTCATGCGTTCACTGTGTATATGGCGCTTTGGTCACATTGTCACACTTGCAATGGTCCTTTGATCAAACGTTTTCTGTTTCTATTGAACGTTGGTCACATTATCACTGAATCAGTGGTGCTTTGGTCACAAGTTCACTATGTTTGTGGTGTTTTGGTCACATGATTGTCGTTTCAATGGTGCTTTGGTCACACTTTCACATTTTGTGTGGTGCGTATGTCACATTTTACCAGTTTGTATGGTGATTTGGTTACACTTTCAATGTGTCTATGGTGCTTGGGTCATATCATGAATGTTTTAAGGGTGCTTTGGTCACAAGTCCACTGTGTCTATAGTGCTTAGGTCACGTTATAACTGTTTAAATGGTATTTTGGTTACACTTTTATGTGTCTATTGTGCGTGGGTCATATTATCACGGTTTCAATGGTCGTTTTCTCACACAGTCACTATGTGTATGGTGCTTTGGTCACATTATCACTATTTCAATGGCTATTTGGTCACACATTCCCTATGTCTATGGTGCTTATGTCACATTATCACTGTTTCATTAGTTCTTTAGTCACGCTTTCACTATGTCTATGGTGCTTTGGTCACACGTTTACGTGTCTATGGTGCCAGGGTAACATTAACACTGTTTTGATGGTGCTTTGGTCACACTCTGCCTATGTCTCTGGTGCTTTGGTCACATTATCACTATTTCAATGGTGCTTTAGTCACACTTTCACTGTGTCTATGGTGATTAGGTCACATTATCACTATTTCAATGGTGCTTTGGTTACACTCTCACTGTTTATTTGGTGCTTAGGTCAAATAACCACCGTCTCAATGGTGTTTTGGTCACACGTTCACTGTGTCTATGGTGCTTAGGTCCTATAATCACTTTGTCAAAGGTGCTTTGGTCAGAATTTCACTGATACTATGGTGTTTTGGTCACATTATCACTGTTTAAATGGTTCTTTCATCACATGTTCACTGTGTCTACGGTGCTTTGGTCACATTATCATTGTTTCAGTGGTACTTCAATCACACTTAAAGTGTTTTTATGGTGCTTTGGTCACATTATCACTGTTTAAATGGTTCTTTCATCACATGTTCACTGTGTCTACGGTGCTTTGGTCACATTATCATTGTTTCAGTGGTACTTCAATCACACTTAAAGTGTTTTTATGGTGCTTTGGTCACATTATCACTGTTTCAATGGTGCTTTGGTCACACTTCCCATGTGTCTATGGTGCTTATGTCACATTACCACCGTTTCAGTGTTGCTTTGTCACACTTTCACTTTGTCTATAGTGCTCATGTCCGATTATACCTGTTTCAATGGTACTTTAGTCACACTTTCACTGTGTCTATGGTGTGTGGGTCATGGTATCACGGTTTCAATGGTACATTGGTCACCCTTTCACTGTGTCTGTTTTTCTTATGTCACACTATCACTATTTCAATGGTGATTTGGTCACACTTGCACTGTGTCTATGGTCCTTTGGTCACATTATAACTGGTTTAATGATGCTTTGGTCACCCTTTCACTGTGTATATGGTGCTTAGGTAACGTCATCAGTATTTCTATGGTGCGCTTGTCAATATTTCACCGTGTATATGGTGCTCTGGTCCCATTTTCAATGTTTGAATGGTGCGTTGGTCACAATTTCACTATTCTTGTGGTACTTTTGTTACATGATCGTTGTGTGCATGGTGGTTTGGTTACACTTCCACTGTTTGTATGGTAGTTTGGTCACATCATCAGTGTTTCAACGCTGCTTTGGTCTTACTTTCACGGTGTATGGGGTGCTTAGGTCACATTACCACCGTTTTCGTGGTGCGTTGGTTACACTTGCACTGTGTCTATAGTGCTTATGTCGCATTATCACTGTTTCAATGGTGCTTTGGTAACACTCTCATTGTATATATTGTGCTTAAGTCACATCACAATTTCAATGGTGCCATGGTCATACTTGCACTGTGTCTATGGTGCTTAGTTCACATTATCACAGTTTATATGGTGCTTTGGTCACACTTCCACTGTGTCTATGGTACCTTGATCACATTGTCACTGTTTGAATGGTGCGTTGGTCACACTTTCAGTGTGTCTATGGTGCTTTGGTCACATTATCAGAGGTCCAATGGTGCTTTGGTCACACGTTCACTGTGTCTATGATTCTTTGATCACATTGTCATTGTTACAATGGTGCTTTAATCAAACTTTCACTTTGTCCATGGTGCTTAGGTCACATTATCACCATTCTAGTGGTACTTTGATCACACGTTCATTGTGTCTATAGTACTTATGTCACATTCAAACCTCTCAATGGTGATTTGGTCACACTATCACTGTGTCTATGGTGCTTATGTCAAATTATCACTATTCCAATAGTGCTTTCGTCACACTTTCACCATGTCTATGGTCTTGAGGACACATGATCACTATTTTAGTGGTACTTTGGTCACACTTTCACCATGTCTATGTTGCTTTGGTCACATGATTACTGTTTTAACGGTGCTTTGATCACACTTCCTCTATGTCGATGGTGCTTTGGTCAAATTATCACTGTCAATGGTGTTTGGTCATACATTTGCTGTGTCTATTATGCTTTGGTCACATTATCGCTGTTTCAAAGGTGCATTGGTCAGGGTTTCACTTTGTCTATAGTTCTTAGGTCACATTATCATGCTTTTGATGGTGCTTTGTTCACACTTTCACTGTGTCTATGGTGCTTATTTCATACTTTCACTATGTCCATGGTTCTGTGGGTACATTATGAAAGTTTCAATGGTGCTTTCATCATACTTTCACTATGTCTATGGTGCTTTGGTCATCGTATGACAGTCGCAATGGTTCTTTGGTCACAATTTCACTGTGTCTATGGTGCTTAGGTCACGTCGTCACTATTTCAATGGTGCCTTTGTCACTGCTTCACTGTGTATGGTGCTTTGGTCATGCTATCGCTATTTTAACAGTTATTTGGTCACACGTTTACGTGTATATGGCTATTAGGTCGCTCATTGCTTCAATGGTCCTTTTGTGACAATTTCTCTGTGTCTATGGTGCTTTGTTCGCATTATCACTGCTTCAATGGTGCACTGGTCACACTTTTATTCTTTTTATGGTGCTTTGGTAACAGTATTGCTGTTTCAATGGTTCTTTGGTCACAATTTCACTTTGTCCATGGTGCTAATATCAGTAATCACCATTTCGGTGGTACTTTGGTCACATGTTCAGTGTGCTTATAGTGCCTGAGTAACATTATCACCTTTTTTATGGTGTTTTGGTTACACCATCACTGTGTTTGTGGTGCTTATGTCACATTATCACTCTTTCAATGGTGCTTTGGTCACACTTTCATTGTGTGCTTGCTTAGGTCACATTATCACTATTTGAATTGTGTTTAGTCAAACCTTCACTTATCTGTTGTACTTTGGTCATATTATCACTATGTCAATGTTGCATTACTTACACTTTCACTGTGTATATGGTTTTTATGTCACATTATCACAGTTTCAATGACTGGTGACACCTTTCCTATATCCATGGTGCTTTGGTCACATTATCACATAGTCAATGCTGCTTTTATCACACTCTCTCTTTGTCTATGGTGCTTTGGTCACATTATCGCCGCTTCAATGTTGCTTTGGTCACACTTTCACTATTTCTATAGTGCTTAGGTCACGTTATCACCGTTTCATTGATGTTTTGGTCATATGTTCACTGTGTATATAGTGTTTAGGTCACATTATCACGGTGCCAATGGCGGTTTGGTCATACTTTATCCGTCTCTATGGTACTTGGATCACATTATCACTATTTCAATGGTGCTTTGGTCACACTTTCACCAGTTCTATAGTGCTATTGTCACATTATCACAGTTGCAATGGTACTGTCATCACACTTTCATTGTGTCCATGGTGCTTTGGTCACATTTCCACTTTTTCAATGGTGTTTTGGTAACAATTTTGCTGTGTATATGGTACTTTGGTCACATCATCGCGGTTTCAATGTACCTTTGGTCACCCTTTTATTGTACCTATACTGCTTAGGTCACATTCTCACCATTTCAGTGGTCATTTTCTCACACTTTGACTGTGTCTACATTGCTGTGGTTACATTATCACGGTTTCAATGATGATTTTGTCACCTTTTCACTGTGTCTATGGTGCTTAGGTCACATTATGAGTATTTCAGTCGTGTGTTGGTCACAGTTTCACTGTTTCTATGGTGTTTTGGTCACATTATCACTGTTTTAATGGTATTTTGGTGACCCATTTACGTGTATATGGTGCTTAGGTTGCTTTATCACTGTTTCAGTGGTGTGTTCGACACACATACACTGTGTCTAGGGTGCTTTGGTCACGTTATCACTATATCAATGGTGCTTTGGTAACACTTTCACCATGTCTATGCTGCTTAGGTCACATTATCACTATTTTAATGGTGCTTTGGTCACACTTTCAAGGTGTCTATGGTGCTAATGTCACAGTATCTTTTATCCAATGGTGCTTTGGTCACACTTTAACTGTTTCTATGGTGGTTATGTCATGTTATTACTGTTTCAATGGTGCGTCAGTCACATTTGTACAGTGTCAATGGTGCTTTGGTCACATTATCACTCTTTCAATGGTGCTTTGGTCACATGTTCACTATGCCCCTGGTACCTCCATCACGTTATGAATGTTTCAATAATGCATTTGGTTACACTTTCTTTTTGTCTGTGCTGCTTTGGTCACATTATCGCTGTTTCAATGGTGCTTTGGTCACACGTTTACTTTATCTACAGTGCTTAGGTCACATGATCACTGTTTCAATGGTTCTTTGGTCTTCCTTTTAATGTTTCTATAGTGCTTTTGTCACATTATCACTGTTTTAATGGTGTTTTGCTCACACTTTCACTATGTATATGATGCCTTGGTCACATTCTCACAGTTTCAATGGTACTTTGGTCACATTTTCACTGTGTCGATGGTGCTCATATAACATCATCACTGTTTCAATGGTGCTTTGGTACTTTTGTCAAATAATCACTGTCTCAATGGTGCTTTAATCACATTTTCACTGTGTGTACGGTGCTTTGGTCACATTATCACTGTTTTAATGGTGCTTCGGCCACACTTTCACTGTGTTATGGTGCGTTGGTCACATCATCAATGTTTCTATGGTGCTTTGGTTACAATTTCACTCCGTCTATGGTGCTTTAGTCGTATTGTCACTGTTTTAATGGTGCTTTGGTCATTCGTTCTTTGTGGCTATGGTGTTCTGGTCACAATATCGCTGTTTCAATGGTGCTTTGGTCACACTTTTACCCTTTTGATGGTGCCAGCGCCATACTATCACCTTCTCAGTGGTACTTTGGTCACACATTCATTGTATTTATAGTGCTTATGTCACATTATCACTTTTTCAAGGGTGCTTTGGTCACATTTAAATCGTGTCTATGGTGCTAAGGTCACATTATCGCTGTTTCAATGGTGCTGTGGTCAGAGCTTCACTTTGTCTATGGTGCTTAGGTCACAATATGACTGTTTCAATGGTGCTTTGAACATGCTTTTACAGTGTCTATGGTGTTTCTTTCACATTATCATTGTTTCAATGGTCCTTTGTTCACGCTTTAATTGTCTATGGTGCTTATGTCACGTTATCACTGTTTCAATGGTGCATTGGTCACATTTTCACTGTGTCTATGGTGATTTGGTCACATTATCAGTCTTTCAATGGTACTTTGGGCAGAGTTTATTTGCGTCTATGCTGCTTTGGTCACATTATCAGTGTTTCAATGGTGCCTTGGTCACATGTTTACTGTGTCTATAGTACCAAGGTCATATGATCGCTGTTTCAACGGCACCGTGGTCACCTTTTTACTGTGTCTACAGTACCTAGGTCACATTATCATTGTTTTAATGACGACTTGCTCACACGTTTACTGTGTATATGGTGCTTTGGACACATTTTAATTGTTTCAATGATGATATTGTCACACTTTCACTGTGTATATATTGCCTATGTCAATTTCATCACTATTTCCAGGGTGCTTTGGTCACACGTTCCGTGTGTCTTTGGTTCTTTGGCCACATTGTCACTGGTTCACTGATGCCTTGGTCACACTTTTACTGTTTCTATAGTGTTTAGGTCACGTCATCACTGTTTCAATTGTGCTTTGGTCACACGTTTCCTTTGTCCATGGTGCTTTGGTCACATCATCAAATCTTTGATGGTGCTTTGGTCACACTATCACGGTGTCTACGGTGCTTACATGACATTATCACTAATTCAATGGTGCTTTGGTCACACCTTTATGTCTCTGTAGTGCTTTGGTCATATTATCACTATTTGAATGGTGCATTGGTCACGTTTTCACCGTGTATGTGGTGCTTAGGTCACATTATCACTCTTTCACTGGTGTTTTGGTCATACTTTCACCGTGTCTATGCTACTTCGATCAGATTACTTCCATCTCAATGGTGCTTTTGGTCACACTTTCAATGTCTTTGGTGGTTTAGTCATATTATTGCGGTTTCAATTGTGCTTTGGTCACCCTTTTGCTGCTTCTATGGTGCTTATGTCACACTATCACCGTTTCTGTGGTGATTGTATCATGCTCTACGTGTGCATATAGTGCTTAAGTCACATTATCACTGGTCCAATGGTTGTTTGGTCACACTTTCTCTGTGTTTATGGTCCTTCGATTGCATTATCACAGTTTCAATGTTGATTTGGTCATACGTTCACTGTGTTTATGGTGCTATGGTCACATTATCACAGTTGCAATGGTACGTTCATCACACTTTTACTGTGTTTATGGTACTTTGGTCACATCATTGTGGTTTCAATGGTGCTTTGGTCACACTTTTGCTTTATCTTTAGGTTTGAGGTCATATTATCACCATGTTCATGGCCCATTGGTCACACGTTCATTGTGTCTATAGTGCTTATGTTACAATGTCACGGTTTCAATGGTAATTTGGTCACACTTTCACCATGTATATGGTGCCCATGTCACATTATCACTATGTCAATGGTGCTTTGGTCACAGTTACTCTGTGTCTATGGTGCTTAGGTCACATTATCACTGTTTCAATGGTGCTTTGGACACGCCTTCACACTGTTTATGGTGCGTTGGTCACATTATCACTGTTTCAATGGTGCTTTGGACACGCCTTCACACTGTTTATGGTGCGTTGGTCACATTATCACTATGTCAACGGTGCTTTGGTCACACTTTCACTGTTTCTATGCTGCTAGGGTCACATTATCACAGTTTCAATGGTGCTTTGGTCACACTTTCACGATGTCTATGGTGTTAAGGTGACATGATCACTATTTCAATGGTACTTTGGTCACACGTTAGCTGTGTCTATGGTGCTTAGGTCACATTATCACTGTTTTAATGGTGCTTTGGTCACATTTTCACTATGTCCATGGTGCTTTGGTCACATTATCACTCTTTCAATTGTGCTTTGGTCACACGTTCACTATGTCTAAGGTGCCTTTGTCACATTATAATGTTTTCAATTGTGCATTGATTACACTTTCTGAGTGTCTATGTTGCTTTTGACACATTATCACTATTTCAATAGTGCTTAGATCACACGTTTACTATGTCTATAGTTCTCATGTCACATGGTCACTATTTCAATTATACTTTGTTCACCATTTCACTTTTTTTATAGTGCTTGGGTCACATTATCACTGATTTTATGTTGATTTCTCACACTCTCACTCCGTCTATGATGCTTTGGTCACGTTGTCATTGTTTCGATGGTACTCTGGTCACACTTTCACTGTGTCTATGGTGCATAGATCACATCATCACTGTTTCAGTTGTGAGTTGGTCACACTTTCACTGTCTATGGTACTTATCTCACATTGTCACTGTCTCAATAGTGTTTTGGTCACATTTTTACTATGGATATGGTCCTTTGCTCACATTAACACGGTTTCAATGGTGCTTTGCTCACACTTTCACTGTGTCTATGGTGCATTGGTCACATTATCACTGTTTTATTGGCACTTTGGTCACACTATCACTGTGTTTATGGTGCTTTGGTCACATGATCATTGTTTGAATGGTGCTTTGGTCACAGCTTCACTGTGTATATGGTGCTTATGTCACATTATCACTGTTTCAATGCTCCGTTTAACACACTTTCACTGTGTCTATGGTCTTTTGTCATTATTGTCACTGTTTCAATGGTGCTTTGGTCACACTTTGACTCTCTGTGGTGCTTATGTCATTTCATCACTGTTTTGATGATGAGTTGGTCACATTTTTACTATGTCTATCATGCTTTGGTCACATTATCACTCTTTCAACGGTACTTTGGTCACACATTTACTGTGTATCTGGTGCCTTGGTCACATTATCGCTGTTTAAATGGTGATTGCTTACACTTTCTATGTGTCCATGCTGATTTGGTCGAAGTATCACGATTTCCATGGGGCTTTCGTCAACCTTTTACAGTGTCTATAGGGCTTAGGTCACATGATATCTGTTTCAAAGGTACTTTGGTCACCCTTTCACTGTTTCTATAGTTCGTAGGTCACATTATAACTGTTTTAATTGTGATTTACTCACACTTTAACTGTGTCTATGGTGCTTTGGTCACATGATAACTGTTTCAATGATGGGTTGGTCACACTTTCCCTGTGTCTATAGTTCTTAGGACACTTTCGTCACTGTTTGCGTTGTGCTTTGGTCACACATTCACTATGTATGTGGTGCTTAGGTCACATTATCACTATGTCAAAGATTGGTGAAACCATTGTTATCTATATGGTTATTTGGTCACATTCTCACAATTTCAATGGTGCTTTGACCACACTTTCACTGTGTCTATAATGCTTTGGTCACGTTTTCTCTGTTTAAATGGTGCTTTGGTCATACTTTCAATGTTTCCATGGTATTTTGGTCACATTATTGCCGTTTCAATGGTACGTTGGTCACACTTTCACTGTGTCTGTGGTGCATTTGTTATGTTATTCCCGTTTCAATGGTGCTTTGGTCAGACTTTCCCTCTTTGAATGGTGCTTATATCACATTATATCTATTTCAGTGGTGCTTTAGTGAGACTTTTACTGTGTATATAGTGCTTAGGTCACATTGTCATAGTTTCAATGGTGCTTTGGACACACTTTCTCTGTGTCTATGGTGCTTAGGTCACATTATCAACATTTCAATGGTGCTTTTGGTCATACTTTCACAGTGTCTATGGTACTATGGTCACATTATCACGGTTGAGATAATGCTTTCATCGCACTTTCACTGGTTCTATGGTGCTTTCGTCACATTGTCACTCCTTCACTTGTGCGTTGGTCACACTTTCACTATGTCTATGGTACTTTGGTCACATCATTGCCATTTCAGTGGTGCTTACGGCACACGTTCACTATGTCTATGGTGCCTATGTCACATTATCACCATTTCAGTGGTAATGTTGGTCACACTTTCACTCTGTCTATAGGGCTTAGGTCACATTATCTTGGTTTCAATGGTGCTTTGGTCACCCTTTCGCTACTTTTATGGTACGTATGGCACATTATCCTCATTTGAATCGTGCTTTGGTCATAGTTTCACTATGTATACAGTGCTTATGTCACGTTATCATTGTTTCAATTGTGTTTTGGTGACCTGTTTATGTGTGTGTGGTGCTTAGTTCACATTAACACCGTTTCAATGGTGCATTTGAGACACCTTCATTGGGTCTATGGTCCTTTGGTCACATGATCACCAAGTTACTTATGCTTTGGTCACCCTTTCACTGTGTCTATGCTGCTTAGGTCACATAACCACTGTTTCAACAGTGCTTTGGTCGCACTTCTATTGTTTCAGTTGTGCTTTGGTCACATTATCACTCTTTCAATGGTGCTTTGGTCACATATTCACTATGTCTGTAGTGCCTTGGTCACATTATCACTGTTTCAATTGTGCTTGGGTTACACTTTTTCCATGTCTATGCTGATTTGGTCATGTTATAACTGTTTCAATGGTGCTTTGGTCACATTTTATCGTGTCTATAGTGCTTAAGTCACATGATCAATGTTTCAATGGTACTCTGGTCACCCTTTCAGTGTGCATACGGTGCTTAGGTCACGTTATCACTGTTTTAATGGTGATTTGCTCACACTTTCACTGTCTCTATTATGCTTTGATTACTTAATAACTGTTTCCATTATGCTTTGGTTACATTTCCACTGTGTCTATAGTGCTTACATCACTTCATTACTATTTCCATGGTGCGTTGGTCAAGCGTTCAGTTTGTCTATGACGCTATTGTCACATCCTCACCGTTGAAATGGTGCTTTGGTCACACTTTCACTGTGCTGTTAGTGATTTGGTCACGTTATCACAGTTTCAATGGTACTTTGGTCACACTTTCACTCTGTCTATGGTGCCTAGATGAAATCATCATTGTTTCAATGGTGCTTTGGTCACACTTTCACTATCTATGGAATTATGGGTTAGGGTATAGGGTTTCGACAAGAAATATGAAACTGTATGCCGACTCAAAGCAGCACCCAGCATGCGACACGTTTTGCCATGGCACAAGCCTTGTCGTAGCAAGAGTGGGAAGGATGGAGAGATGGTGGAGTCAAGGGTGGATGGGAGATGAGTGGTGGACTGAGTGGGCGGTGGTGTTGGTACACCTGTGTAGGGGGTGAGACAGGTGGGGATGTGGAGGCAGACATGTAGAGGATAGTTGTTAAGCTGCAGCAAAGAACAAGGCCAAACTAGTTTCGGTGCGTGGGTGCACCTTCATCAGTGGAGGGACTTTGTGAAAAGTCCCTCCACAAGACTAAACAAATATGCGTGTCTAAGAAGTTTTTATTTAATGTAAACAAGAAATATAGACACACTGAAAATGTTACCAGAGCACCATTGAAAAACTGATGGTGTTACAAAGGCACTATAGACACACTATACGTGTGACCAAAGCATCGTTGAAACTGTGATAATGTGACCTAAACACCAAATATACAGATACAATGTGATCAAATTACCATAAAAACAAAGACAACGAGACCAAAGCACAATAGACACAATGAAAGTGTGTCCAAATCACCATGGAAACATTTATAATGTGACATAAGCATCATAGACATGGTGAAAGTGTGACCAAAGAACCACTGAAACAGTGATTACGTGACCAAAACAACATGTACACATAAACATGCGACCAACGCACCATTGAAACAGTGATAATGTGACCAACGCACCATAGGCAAAGTAAACATGTGACCAAAAGAACCAATGGAACAGTGATAATGTTACCAAAACAACATAGACACATAAATGTGTAACCAAAGCACCATTGAAACAGTGATACAGTGACCTTTGCATCATAGACACAGTGAAAGTGTGACCAACGCGCCATTAAACAGTTCTAATGTGACATAAGCACCATATAAATGGTGAAAGTGTGACCAAAGCACCGTTGAAATAATGATTATTTGACAAGAGAACCATAGACACGTTGAATGTGTGAGCAAAACACCATTGAAACAGTGATGATGTGACCAAAGCACCATAGACACAGACAAAGCATAACCAACGCACCATTGAAACAGTGATGATGTGACCAAAGCACCGTAGACATAGTGAGGGTGTGACCAAAGCACCATTGAAATAGTGATAATGTGACCTAAGCAACATATACACTGTGAATTTGTGACCAAAGCACCACTGAACCAGTGATAATGTGATCAACGCGCCATAGACGCATTGAAAATGTGACCAAAGCACCATTGAAACAGTTATGATGTGACTAAAGCACCATATACAAATTGAAAGGGTAAGCAAAGCACCATTGAAACAGTGATAATGTGACCCAAGCACCAAAGACACTGTAAAGGAGTGACCATAACACCACCGAAATAGTCATAATGAGACCAAAGCACCATTGAAATAGTGATAGTGTGACATAGCATAGACACAACAAATATGTGACCAAAGCACCCTTGAAACCATCATACTCTGAGCAAATAACAATAGACACGGGGAAAGTGTGACCAAAGCATCATTAGAGCTGTAATAACGTGACTCAATAACTATAGACACAGTGAAACCGTGACCAAAGCACCGTCAAACAGTGATAATGTAAACTAAGCACTATGGAAACTGTGAAAGTGTGACAAAAAAACCATAACAATAGTGACAATGGGACCTAAGCACCATATACAAAGAGAAAGTGTGATATAAACACCATTGACACTGTGATCATGTGACAAAAGCACCATTGAAACAATGCAAACTTGACCAAAACACCATAGACACAGTGAAAGTGAGACAAAGGTACCATTCAAACAGACATATGTGACCAAAGCACCATAAACACGGTGAATGGGTGTCCAAATCACCATTGAAATATTGATAATATGACATAAGCACTGTATACACAATGAATGTGTGACCAAAGTACCATTGAAAAGTGATAATGTGACATAGGCAAAATGGACACAATAAAAATTTGACCAAAGCACCATTGCAGCAGTGAAAATGTGACATGCATACTAAAGACACACAGAACATGTGACCAAAGCACGATTGGAAGAGTGATAATGTGACCTGAGCACCATAAACATAGTAAACGTGTGAACAAAACACCATTGAAATAGTGATAATATGACCAAAGCACCATAGACACACTGAAGGTGTGACCAACACACCACTCAAACAGTGATAATGTGACCAAAGCACCATATACAATGTGAAAGCGTGACCAAAACACCATTGAAACAGTGACAATGTGACATACGCACCATAGACTCAATGAAAGTGTGAACAAAGGACCAGTGTAACAGTGATAAAGTGACCAAAGCACCAGAGACACAATGAGAGTGTGACCAAATCACTGTTGAAACAGTGATAATGTCACATAAGCACCATAGACACAGTGAAAGTGTGACCAAAGCATCATTGAAGCATTGATAATGTGACCAAAGTACCATAGACGCAGTGAAGGCGTGGTGAAGACACCACCACACCAGTGATAATGTGATGTAAGCACCATAGAAATAGGAAGCACATGACCAAAGAAATATTGAAAGACTGATAATGTGATCAAAGTACCATAAACACATAAACGTGTGACCAAAGTTCCATTGAAATAATGACAATGTGACCTATTCATCATAAACACAGTGAAAGTGTGACCAAGGCACCATTGAAACAATGATGAAATGACTTAAGCAACATAGACACAGTGATGGTGTGACCAATTCACCATTACAACAGTGATATTGTGACCAAAGCACCATAGACACAGTGAAATTGTGACCAACAGACCATTGAAGCAGTGATAATGTGATATAAGCACAATAGCCACATTAAAAAAGGGATCATAACACTATAGAAATAGTAATACTTTGTATTCACCACTGTGGACACAGTGAAAGTGTGACTTTAGCACCATGGAAACAATAATGATGTGAACGAAGCACTGGAGACACATTGAAAGTGTGAACAAAGGACCATTACAACAGCGATAATGTGACCAAAGCACAATAGACACAGTGAAAGTATGACCAAAGCACCATTGAAAAAGTGATAATGTGACAAACGCACCATAGAAACAGTGAAAGTGTGGCCAAAGCACCATTGAAATTGTGATAATGTGACCTAAGCACCATAGGCAAAGTAAATGTGTGACCAAAGAACCATTGAAACAGTGATAATGTGACCGAAACAACATAGACACATAAATGTGCGACCAAAGTACACTTGAACAGTGCTTATGTGACCAAAGCACCATAGACACAGTGGAAGTGTGGCCAATGCACCATTGAAATAGGACTAATATGACCAAAACACCATAGACGCAACAAAAGCGTGAGAAATGCACCATTCAAACAGTGCTAATGTGACCAAAGCACCATAAACACGGTGAACGGTTGTCCAAAGCACCATTGAAACAGTGATAACAGGACATAAGCAATAAAGAAACAGTGAAGGAGTGACCAAAGCATCATTGAAAAGGTGATAATGTGACCTAAGCACCATGGACACAGTGAAAATGTGACCAAAGCACCATTAAAACAGTGATAACATGACGAGAGCACCATAGACATGATGAAAGTGTGACCAAAGCACCATTAAACCAGTGATAATGTGACCAAAGCATGGTAGACACAGTGAAAGAGTGACCAACCCACCATTGAAATAGTGATGACGTGACCTAAGCACCATAGAGACAGTGAAAGTGTGACCAAAGCAACATTGAAACGGTGATGATGTGACATAAGCACCAAAGACACGTAAATGGGTGACTAAATCACCATTAAAACAGTAATAGTGTGACCTATGCATCAAAGACACAGTGAAATTGTGACCAAATAAACACTGAAACCGTGATAATGTGACCTAAGCACTATAGACACAGTGAAGGTGTGACCAAATCACCATTGAAATGAAGATAATGTGACAAAAGCACCATAGACACAGTGAATATGTGACCAAAGCACCATCAAAACAGTGATAACGTGACCAAAGCACCATAGATACAGTGAAAGTACGATTAAATCACCATTAGTTCTGTGATAATTAGACCATAGCACCATAGACACAATGAATGTATTACCAAATCACCATTGAACTAGTGATAACGTGACCAAAGCACCATAGAGACAGTGAACGTGCGACCAATGCACTATTGAAATACTGATAGTATGACCAAAGCACCTGGACACATAAAAATGTGACCAAAACACCATTTAAACAGTGATATAGTACATACGCATCATAGATACAATGGACGTATGGCCAAATGGAAGTGTGTCAAGAGCACCGTTAAAACAACAATGATGTGACCAAAGCACCATAGATACGGTTAAAGGGTGTCGGAAGCACCATTGAAGCAGTGATAATGTCACCAAACACCATAAACACAAAAAATGTGTGTCAAAAGTACCACTAAAACAGTGGTTATGTGACCTAGGCATCATTAACGCATTAAAACTGTGACCAAAGCACCATTGAAACAGTGATAATGTGACCTACGCACCATAGACACATTGATACTGTGACCAAAGCACCACTGAAAAAGTGATAATGTGACCTAAGCACTAAAGACACGGTGAAAGTGTGACCAAAGTACCGTTGAAACGGTGCTCATGTCACATAAACACCATAGGCAACGTCAAAGTTTGACCAAAGCACCATTGATGAAGTGATAGTGTGACTTATGCACCATAGACACAGTGAACAGGAGACCAAAGCACTATTGAAACTGTGATAATGTGACCAGAGTACCATAGACACAGTACACGTATGACCAAAACACTAGTGAAACAATGATAGCGTGACCGAATGACCATAGACACAGTGAAAGTGTGACGAATGCATCATTAAAATAGTGATAATAAAACCAAAGCACCGTAGTCACATGAAGTTGTGACCAAAACACCATTGAAACGGTGATAACATGTCCTAAGCATCATCGATACATTGAAAGTGTGACCCAAGCACCATTGAAACGGTGATAATGTGACCTAAGTACCATAGACATAGTAAGCATGTGACCAAAGCAACATTGAAACGGTGATAATGTGACCAATGCATGATAGACAGTGTGAAAGTGTGACCATAGTACCATTGAAACAGTGATGACGCAACCGTAGCACTGTAGACATAGTGAAAGTATGACAAAAGCACCATTGAAACTGTGAGTATGTCACCTTAGAATCATAAACACACTGAAAGTGTGACCAAAGCACTGTTGAAACAGCAATAATGTGACCTAAGCACTTTAGACATAGTGATTGTCGCCAAAGCACCATTGAAACAGTGATAATGTCACCCAAAAACCGTTGAAGCAGTAGACGCGTGACCAAAACCACCTTTAAAATAATGATACTGCGACCTAAGCACCATATACGCAATTAAAGGCTGACAAAAGCACCATTGAAAAAGTGACAATGTGACCAAAGCACCATAGACGAAGTGAAAGGGTAACCAAAGTACCATTGAGATAGTAATAATGTGACCAACGCACCATAGACACAGTGAATTTGTGACCAAAGCAACATTGAAACAACGATAATGTGACCAAAGCACCATAGACACAGTGAAAGCATGAACAGAGCACCATTAAAACAGTGGTAATGTAACCAAAGTACCAAAGACATAGTGGGAATGTGACCAAACGCGCCGTTCAAACGGTGAAAATGTGACAAAAGAACCATAGACACATAAAAGTGTGACCAAAGCACCATTAAATCGGTGATATTATCACCTAAGTACCATATACAGAGTAAACGTGTGTCCAAAGCACAATTGAAGCAGTGATTGACAATGTGACCTAAGCATCATAGGCACAATGAAAGTGCGACCAAAGCACCATTGAAACAGTGATAATGTGATAAAAGTACCATAGAAACATTGAAGGTTTGACCAAAGCACCATTGATGTAGTGATAATGTGACCAACGCATGATAGAAAGAGTGAAAGTGTGACCAAAGTACCATTGAAAGAGTGATGACGTGGCCTGAGCACTATAAACACTTAAAGTGTGAACAAAGCACAATTGATAGAGTGATAATGTGATGAAAGCACCAAAGACATGGTAAACGTGTGACCAAAGCACCATTGAAACAATGATAATGTTATCAAAGCACCATAGACATAGTGAAAGTATGACCAAGGCACTATTGAAACTGTGACAATGTGACCAAAGCCCCATATACGCTGATAATGTGACCAAAGCACTGTGGACAAAGTAGACATGTGACCAAAGCACCATTGAAACAGTGATTATATGACCTGAGTACCATAGACACAGTGAAAGTGTGACCAAAGAACCATTGAAATAGTGATATTATGACAAGAGCAACATAGACAGTGAAAGTGTGACCAACGTACCACTAAAACCGTTATAATGTAACCAAAGTATTGTATACTCAGTAAACGTGTGGGCAAAGTACCACTGAAACAGTGACTATGGGACCTACAAACCATAGACAAAGTGAATTTGTGACTAAAGCACCATCGAGACAGTGATGATGTGACATTAGCCCCACAAAGGGAGTGAAACTGTGACCAAAGTACCACTGAAACAATGATAATGTGACCTAAAAACTATAGACAAAGTGAACGTGTGACCAACGTACCGTTGAAGCAGGTATAATGTGACATAAGTACCATAGACACAGTGAAAGGGTGACCAAACCACTATTGGTATAGGGATAATGTGACTCAAGCACCACAGATACTGTGAGGGTGTGACCAAAGCACAATTAGAACAATGATAATGTGACCTACGTACCATAGACACAGTGCAAGTCTAACCAAAGCACCATTAAAACAGTGATCATATGATCAAAGCACCATAGACATGTAAACGTGTGACCAAAGCACTATTAAAACTGTGAAAGTGTGTCCAAAGCACCATTGAAAGAGTGATAATGTTACCTAAGCAGCATAGAATCCGTTACAGTATGACCAAAGCACCATTGAAACCAAAATTATGTAACCAAAGCACCATAGACACAGTGAGGGTATGACCATAGCACCATTGAAACAGTGATAATGTGACCTACGCACCAAATACACAATGAAGTTGTGACCAAAGCACCATTCAAATAGAGATGATGTTGCCTAAGAAATGTAGATACTGCAAGTGTAACTAAAGCACCATTGAAACAGTGATAACATAGCCAAAGCACCAAGGACACGATAAACGGGTGACCAAAGCACAATTGAAACAGTGATAACATAAGAAAAGCACAGTAGACACGGTGAAAGTGTGACCAAAGCACCATTGAAACAGTGATAATGTAACCAAAGCACAATTGACAAAGTGAAAGTGTGACCAAAGCACCGTTGAAACAGTGATAAAGTGACCAAAGCACCATAGACAGGGTGAATGCGTGACAAAAGAACCATTGAAACAGTGATAATGCGACCAAAGCACCATAGACACAGTAGAAGTGTGACAGAAGCACCATTAAAGCAGTGAAAACATGACCCAAGGACCATAGACACAGTGAAAGTGTGTCCAACATACATTCAAAAATGATATTATGACCCAAGCACCATACACAGTGAAAGTGTGTCCAGATTGCCATTGAAAAATTGACAATGGGACCTATGAACAATGGACACAGAGAAATAGTAACCAAAACCACATTTAGATAGTGACAATGTGACCCAAGCACTATATACACAGTGAGAGTGTCACCAATGCACCATTGAATAAATGATAATGTGACATATACACTATAGACAAAGCAAAAGTGTGACCAAAACACCATTGGAACAGTGATACTGTCACCTACGCACCATAGACATACTGAATGTGTGACCAAAGCACCATTCAAGCAATGATGATGTGACCTACGCACCATTGACACAGTGAAAGTTTGTCCAAAGCATCATTGAAATAGTGATAATGTGACTAATGTACCATAGATAGAGTGAAGGTGTGATTAAAGCACAATTGAAATAGTGATTATGTGACCTAAGCACCATAGACACATTAAAAGTGTGGCCAAAGCACCATTAAAACAGTGATAGTATGACCAAAGTTCCATGGACACATAAAGTATTACCAAGGGACAGCTGAAACTGCAATCATGTGATGTATGTACCATAGGCAATGGAAGTGTGACCAAAGCACCCTTGAAACAGTGACAATGTGATCTGAGCACAATAGACACAATGAAAGTGTGACAAAAGCACTATTGAAACAGTGATTATATGACCAAAGCATCATAGACATAGTGACGTTGCGACCAAACCACCATTGAAACATTTATAATGTGACCTAAGCACCATAGACACAATGAAAGAGTAACCCAAGCAACATTGAAAGAGTGATGACGTGACATACGCACTATATACATATTGAAAATGTGACCAAAGCATCATTGAAACATGGATACTACGACCAAGACACCGTAGACACTGTAAAAGTGTTACCAAGGCACCATTGAAATAATGATAGTGTGACATAAGCACCATAGGCTCCGTTTAATTGTGACCAAAGAACTATTGAAACAGTGATAATGTGACATACGAACTATAGACACAATAAAAGTGTGACCAAAGTACCATTGAAAAAGTCATAATGTGGTCTAAACTCTATAGACACAGTGCAAGTGTGACCAAAGCATAATCGAAACAGTTGTAATGTCACCTAAGTACCATATGCAGAGTGAATACATGACCAAAGCACCATTGAAGCAATCATAATGTGACCTAAGCCCCATAGACATAGTTAAAGTATGACCAGCGTACCATAGGCACATAAAGGTGTGACCAGCACACAATTGAAATAGCTATAATGTCACCTAAGCACCACAGATATAGTGAAAGTGTGGCCAATGCACCATTGAAACAATGATAACGTGACCTTATCATCATAGACATAGTGAACGTTTGCCCAAAGCACCATTGAAACTGTGATCATGTGACCAAAGCATCAAATAGAGAGTGAAGTATGACCAAATTACAATTGAAAAAGTGATGATGTGACCTTATCACAATAGACACAGTGAAAGTGTGACCAAAGCTGCATAGAAACATGGATAATGTGACCAAAGTACCAGACACGATAGTGTGACCAAAGCACCGTAGAAATAGTCATAATGTGACCAAAGTACCATAGATACAGTGAAAGTGTGACCAAAGCACCATGGTCACACTTTTACTATGTCTACATTGTTTATGTCATGTTATCACACCTTATTTGTCATTTGGTCACACGTTCACTGTGCCTATAGTAGGTGGGTAACATTATCATTGTTTCAATGGTGTTTTGGTCACACTTTCACGGTGTCTAAAGTGCTTATGTCACATTATCACTGTTTCAATGGTCGTTTGGTCACATTTTTACTGGGTCTATGGTGCTCAGGGCACCTTATCACCTTTTCAATGGTGCTTTGGTCATGCTTTCACAGTGTATAAGGTGCTTATGTCACACGTTCACTGTGTCTATGGTTCTTTGGTCACATTCTCACTGTTACAATGGTGCTTTGCTCACACTTCAATATTTCTAAAGCGCTCAAGTCACATTATAACTGTTTCAATGGTGCTTTGGTCACACTTTCTATGTGACAATAATGCTCAGATCCTATTATCACTGTTTAAATAGTTCTTTGGTAACATTTTCATCACGTCTACGGTGCTTTGGTCACATGATCACTGTTTCAATCATGCTTTGGTCAGACTTTCACTGTGTCCATAGTGCTTTGTTCACATTATCATTGTTTCAATGGTGCTTTGGTCACACGTTTATTGTGTCTTTAGTGCTTACGTGACATTATGACTGGTTTGATGGTACTTTGGTTACACATTCACTGTGTCTATAGTGCTTAGGTCACATTATCACTGTTTCAATGGTGCTTTGGTCATACTTTCAATGGGTCTAAAATGCTTATGTCACACTAGTACCTCTCCCATGGTGCTTTGGTCAAACTTTCATCATGTCTATAGCGCTTTGGTCACATTATCACAGTTTCAACAGTGCTTTTCTCTCATTTTCACTGTGTCTATAGTGCTTTGGTCACATTTTCACTGATTCAATGGTATATTGGTCACACTTTAACTCTCCATACTGTGCTTAGTTTACATTTCAGTATTTCAATGCTTCCTTGGTCACACTTTCACTTTGTCTACAGTGCTTATGTCATATATCCACTATTTCAATGGCATTTTGGTCACATTTTCATCATGTCTACAGTGATTGGGTCACATTGTCACATTTTCAATGGTGATTTGGTCACACTGTCACTGTTTCAAATGTGCTTTGGTCAAATTGTCACTGTTTCAATTGTGCTTTGGTTACATTTTCACTGCGTCTATGGTGCTTATTTCATGTTATCACTGTTTTACTGGTGCTTTGATCACACTTGCACTCTTCCAATAATGCTTAGATAACATGACCATTGTTTCAATGGTGCTTTTCTCACATTTTCACCATACCTATAGTGCGTAGGTCACTTTATCTCTGTTTCAATGGTGCTTTGGTCACACTTTCACTATGTCTATAGTGCTTAGGTCACATTTCCACTGTTTCAACGGTGCTTTGGTCACGCTTTCACTCTTTCTATAGTGCCTAGGGTAACATTACCGCTATTTCAAATGTGCATTGGTCACACTTTCACTATGTCTATAGTGCTTAGGTCACATTTCCACTGTTTCAACGGTGCTTTGGTCACGCTTTCACTCTTTCTATAGTGCCTAGGGTAACATTACCGCTATTTCAAATGTGCATTGGTCACACTTTCACTGCTTCTACAGTGTTTTGGTCACATAATCACTTTTTGAATGGTGTGTTGGTCACAAGGTCACTGTGTCTTTAGTGCTCGTGTCACATTGTCACTATTTTTATGGTGCTTTTGTCACACGTTCACTGTGTCTATAGTTCTTAGGTCAGTTTATCACTGCTTGAATGGTGCTTCAAACACAGTTTCACTGTGTCTATAGAGCATATTTCACATTATCACTCATTCAATGGTGATTTTGTCACACTATCACGGTTTCTATGGTACTTAGCTTACATTATCGCTGTTTTGATGGTACTTTGGTCACATTTTTACTGTGTCTATGGCACTTAGGTCACATTATCATTTTTTCGATGGTGCTTTGGTCACACTTTGACTATGTCTATGATGCTTAGGTTACATTATCACTATTGCAATGGTAACTTGTTCACACTTTCACTATGTCTATAATTATTGTGCCACATTATCACTGATTCAATGGTGCCTTGGACACACTTGTACCATGTACATAGTGCATTGGTCACATTATCACTCTTTCAAGAGTGCTTTGGTCACACTCTCACTTTGTCTATGGTGCGTTGGCCACATTATCACTGTTCCAATGGTGTTTGGTCACATTTTCAGGGTTTCTATAGTGCTTATGTCACATTATCACATTTTCTATGGTGCTTTGGTCACACTTTGACTGTGTCTATAGTACCACTGTTTCAGTGATTCTTTGGTCAGACGTTTACTTTGTCTATAGTGCTTATGTCGTATCTCATTGTTTCAATGGTGATTTGGTCACGCGTTCACTGTCTATAGTGCTTATGTAACATTATCACTGTTTCAATGGTGCTTTGGTCACACTTGTACTGTGTCTACAGTGCTTTGCTTCCAATATCAATGTTTCAATGGCTCTTTGGTCACACTTCCACTATGTCTATAGTGCTTCTGTCACATTATCGCTGTTTCAGTGGTGGTTTAGTCATACCTTCACTATGTCTATAGTGCTAAGGTAATTTTATGACTTTTTGAATGGCGTTTTGGTCACCCTTTCACTGTGTATATAATGCTTAGATCATATTATCACTGCTTCAATGGCACTTACTTCACACTTTTACTGTGTCTACAGTGCTTAGGTCACGTAATCACTTTTTACATGGTGATTTGGTCACACATTTGCTGTTTTTATATTGTTTAGGTCACATTACAACTGTATAATTGGTACTTTGGTCACATGTTTACTGTATCTATGGTGCTTATGTGTCATTATCACTGTTTCAATGGTACTTTGGTCACACATTCAATGTGTCTATGGATCCTTGGTCACATAATCACAGTTTCAATGTTGCTACCATTAGTGGCACGGTGTGGCTACCATGTAGAATGACCAACCAAAGTAGGCATGGGTCACTGACCATGACCAAAGAATGTCACTATGTGTGGTCAATTTTGACAACTCATAACACGAGTCACAAGTGGTCAGAGGGGGAAACCATGGTTTGTGGATACTAGTTATCGATTAGCAAGTACAGAGACCTTCAATATGTAAGTGTTTGCGAGTGGTTACGAGTGGTTGCGAGTGGTTGTGAGCGGTTGCGAGTGGCTGCGAGTGGTTGTGATTGCTTTTGTGTAGTTGCGATTGGTTGCGAGTGGTGGCGAGTGGTTGTGACTGGTTGTAAGTAGGTTTCAACGGTTGCGAGTGGCTGCGAGTGGTTGTGATTGCTTTTGTGTAGTTGCGATTGGTTGCGAGTGGTGGCGAGTGGTTGTGACTGGTTGTAAGTAGGTTTCAACGGTTGCGAGTGGCTGCGAGTGGTTGTGATTGCTTTTGTGTAGTTGCGATTGGTTGCGAGTGGTGGCGAGTGGTTGTGACTGGTTGTAAGTAGGTTTCAACGGTTGCGAGTGGCTGCGAGTGGTTGTGATTGCTTTTGTGTAGTTGCGATTGGTTGCGAGTGGTGGCGAGTGGTTGTGACTGGTTGTAAGTAGGTTTCAACGGTTGCGAGTGGCTGCGAGTGGTTGTGATTGCTTTTGTGTAGTTGCGATTGGTTGCGAGTGGTGGCGAGTGGTTGTGACTGGTTGTAAGTAGGTTTCAACGGTTGCGAGTGGCTGCGAGTGGTTGTGATTGCTTTTGTGTAGTTGCGATTGGTTGCGAGTGGTGGCGAGTGGTTGTGACTGGTTGTAAGTAGGTTTCAACGGTTGCGAGTGGCTGCGAGTGGTTGTGATTGCTTTTGTGTAGTTGCGATTGGTTGCGAGTGGTGGCGAGTGGTTGTGACTGGTTGTAAGTAGGTTTCAACGGTTGCGAGTGGCTGCGAGTGGTTGTGATTGCTTTTGTGTAGTTGCGATTGGTTGCGAGTGGTGGCGAGTGGTTGTGACTGGTTGTAAGTAGGTTTCAACGGTTGCGAGTGGCTGCGAGTGGTTGTGATTGCTTTTGTGTAGTTGCGATTGGTTGCGAGTGGTGGCGAGTGGTTGTGACTGGTTGTAAGTAGGTTTCAACGGTTGCGAGTGGCTGCGAGTGGTTGTGATTGCTTTTGTGTAGTTGCGATTGGTTGCGAGTGGTGGCGAGTGGTTGTGACTGGTTGTAAGTAGGTTTCAACGGTTGCGAGTGGCTGCGAGTGGTTGTGATTGCTTTTGTGTAGTTGCGATTGGTTGCGAGTGGTGGCGAGTGGTTGTGACTGGTTGTAAGTAGGTTTCAACGGTTGCGAGTGGCTGCGAGTGGTTGTGATTGCTTTTGTGTAGTTGCGATTGGTTGCGAGTGGTGGCGAGTGGTTGTGACTGGTTGTAAGTAGGTTTCAACGGTTGCGAGTGGCTGCGAGTGGTTGTGATTGCTTTTGTGTAGTTGCGATTGGTTGCGAGTGGTGGCGAGTGGTTGTGACTGGTTGTAAGTAGGTTTCAACGGTTGCGAGTGGCTGCGAGTGGTTGTGATTGCTTTTGTGTAGTTGCGATTGGTTGCGAGTGGTGGCGAGTGGTTGTGACTGGTTGTAAGTAGGTTTCAACGGTTGCGAGTGGCTGCGAGTGGTTGTGATTGCTTTTGTGTAGTTGCGATTGGTTGCGAGTGGTGGCGAGTGGTTGTGACTGGTTGTAAGTAGGTTTCAACGGTTGCGAGTGGCTGCGAGTGGTTGTGATTGCTTTTGTGTAGTTGCGATTGGTTGCGAGTGGTGGCGAGTGGTTGTGACTGGTTGTAAGTAGGTTTCAACGGTTGCGAGTGGCTGCGAGTGGTTGTGATTGCTTTTGTGTAGTTGCGATTGGTTGCGAGTGGTGGCGAGTGGTTGTGACTGGTTGTAAGTAGGTTTCAACGGTTGCGAGTGGCTGCGAGTGCTTGCGAGTGGTTGCGCCTGGTTGCGAGTGGTTCCGAATGGTTGCGAGAGGTTGCGAGTGGTCGCCAGCACTTGCAACCACTCGTAACCTCTCGCAACCACTTGAAACCACTCCGAATCACTTGCAACGTCTCGCAACCACTCACAAGCACTTGCTACCACTCGCAACTACTTCCAACCACTCCTAACCACTCGTAACCACTTGCAACCATTTGCAACCAATCAAAAACCACTCGTAACCACTTGCAACCACTCGCAACAACTCACAACCACTCGCAGCCACTTGCAACCAATTGCAAGCTCTCGCAACCACTTGAAACTACTTGCAACCACGGGCAACCAATCGCAACAACACGCAACCACTCACAACCACTCACAACCACACACAACCACTCGCATCCACTCGCAACCACTCGCAACAACTTGCAGCCACTCGCAACCACTCACAACCACTCGCAACCACTCATAACCACTCGCAACCACTCGCAACCACTCGCAACCACTTACAACCACTCGCAACCACTCGCAACAACTTGCAGCCACTCGCAACCACTCACAACCACTCGCAACCACTCATAACCACTCGCAACCACTCGCAACCACTCGCAACCACTTACAACCACTCGCAACCACTTGCAACCACTTGCAACCAAAGTCAACCAACTGCAACCACTCGCAGCCACTTGCAACCATTCGCCACCACTCACAACCACTCGCTACCACTTGCAACCACTCGCAGCCACTTCCAACCGCTCGCAACCTCTCCCAACCGCTCACAGCCACTTGGAACTACTCGCAACCAATGGCAACCACTCACAACCACTCACAACCACTCACAACCACTCGCACCCATTCCCAACCACTCGCAACCACTCGCAACCACTCGCAACAAGTCGTAACCACTCGCAACCATTCGCAACCACTAGCATCCACTGGGAACCACTCGCAACTACTTGCAACCACTTGCAACCACTTGCAACCACTCAACCACTCGCAACCACTCACAACCACTCGCAATCACCCATAACCACTCGGAACAACTCGCAACCAGTCGCAACCACTCGCAACCACTCGCAACCACTCGCAACCACTCGTAACCACTCGCAACCACTCGCAACCACTCACAACCACTCGCAATCACCCATAACCACTCGTAACCACTCGCAACCACTCGCAACCACTCACAACCACTCGCAATCACCCATAACCACTCGTAACCACTCGCAACCACTCGCAACCACTCACAACCACTCGCAATCACCCATAACCACTCGTAACCACTCGCAACCACTCGCAACCACTCACAACCACTCGCAATCACCCATAACCACTCGTAACCACTCGCAACCACTCGCAACCACTCACAACCACTCGCAATCACCCATAACCACTCGTAACCACTCGCAACCACTCGCAACCACTCACAACCACTCGCAATCACCCATAACCACTCGTAACCACTCGCAACCACTCGCAACCACTCACAACCACTCGCAATCACCCATAACCACTCGTAACCACTCGCAACCACTCGCAACCACTCACAACCACTCGCAATCACCCATAACCACTCGTAACCACTCGCAACCACTCGCAACCACTCACAACCACTCGCAATCACCCATAACCACTCGTAACCACTCGCAACCACTCGCAACCACTCACAACCACTCGCAATCACCCATAACCACTCGTAACCACTCGCAACCACTCGCAACCACTCACAACCACTCGCAATCACCCATAACCACTCGTAACCACTCGCAACCACTCGCAACCACTCACAACCACTCGCAATCACCCATAACCACTCGTAACCACTCGCAACCACTCGCAACCACTCACAACCACTCGCAATCACCCATAACCACTCGTAACCACTCGCAACCACTCGCAACCACTCACAACCACTCGCAATCACCCATAACCACTCGTAACCACTCGCAACCACTCGCAACCACTCACAACCACTCGCAATCACCCATAACCACTCGTAACCACTCGCAACCACTCGCAACCACTCACAACCACTCGCAATCACCCATAACCACTCGTAACCACTCGCAACCACTCGCAACCACTCACAACCACTCGCAATCACCCATAACCACTCGTAACCACTCGCAACCACTCGCAACCACTCACAACCACTCGCAATCACCCATAACCACTCGTAACCACTCGCAACCACTCGCAACCACTCACAACCACTCGCAATCACCCATAACCACTCGTAACCACTCGCAACCACTCGCAACCACTCACAACCACTCGCAATCACCCATAACCACTCGTAACCACTCGCAACCACTCGCAACCACTCACAACCACTCGCAATCACCCATAACCACTCGTAACCACTCGCAACCACTCGCAACCACTCACAACCACTCGCAATCACCCATAACCACTCGTAACCACTCGCAACCACTCGCAACCACTCACAACCACTCGCAATCACCCATAACCACTCGTAACCACTCGCAACCACTCGCAACCACTCACAACCACTCGCAATCACCCATAACCACTCGTAACCACTCGCAACCACTCGCAACCACTCACAACCACTCGCAATCACCCATAACCACTCGTAACCACTCGCAACCACTCGCAACCACTCACAACCACTCGCAACCACTTGCAACCACTAGCAAAAACTCGCAACCACTCGCAACCACTCGCACCCACTCGCAACCAATCGCAACCACTCCCAACCACTCGTAACCACTCGCAACCAGGCGCAACCACTCGCAACCACTCGCAACCACTCGCAGCCACTCGCAACCACTCGCAACCATTCCGAATCACTCGCAACCACTCTCAACCACTCGCAATCACTCACAACCACTCTCCATCCCTTGCAACCACTCGTAACCACTCGCAACCACTCGCAACCACTCGCAACCACTCGCAACCACTCCCAACTACTCCCAACCGCTCCCAACCACTCCCAACTTCTTCCAACCAATCGCAACCACTCACAACCACTCGCAACCACTCTCAACCACTCACGCCCACTCACAAATACTCGCAACCAGTCGCAACCACTTGCAACCACTCGCAACCACTTGCAACCACTCGCAACCACTAACAACCACTCACAACCACTCGCAACCACTTGCAACCACTCGCAAGCACTCGCAGCCACTCGCAACCGTTCAAACCTACTTACAACCAGTCATAACCACTCGCAACCACTTGCATCCAATTGCAACTACTCGCAACCACTTGCAACCACTCGCAACAACTCGTAACCACTCGCAACCACTCGCAACCACTCGCAACCACTCGCAACCAATCGCAACCACTTGCAACCACTTGCAACCACTCACAACCACTCCAAACCACTTGCAACCAGTCACAACCACTTGCAACCGCTCTCAACCATTACTAACCACTCGTAACCACTCGTAACCACTCCC
>SZWC01000585.1:323214-339827 GCA_023375785.1 Penium margaritaceum | reverse complement strand
GCAACCACTCGCAACCACTCTCAACCACTCGCAACCACTCACAACCACTCGCAATCACCCATAACCACTCGGAACAACTCGCAACCAGTCGCAACCACTCGCAACCACTCGCAACCACTCGCAACCACTCGTAACCAATTGCAACCAGTCGTAACCACTCGCAACCACTCGCAACCACTGTAAACCATTCGCAACCATTCACAACCACTCGCAACCACTCGCAACCACTCCCAACCACTCGGAACAACTCGCAACCGCTCACAACCACTCGTACGCACTCGCAACCACTTGCAATCACTTGCAATCATTTGCAACCACTCGCAACCAATCACAACCACTTGCAACCACTCGCAACCATTCGCAACCACTCGTAACCACTTGCAGCCACTCGCAACCACTCGCAACCATTCGCAACCACTTGCAACCACTCTCAACCACTCGCAACCACTCACAACCACTCTCAGCCCCTCGCAACCACTCGCACCCACTCGCAACCACTCGCAACCACTCGCAACAACTTGCAACCACTCGCAACCACTCCCAACCACTCGCAACCACTCACAACCACTCTCAACCCCTCGGAACCACTCTCAACCACTCGCAACCACTCGGAACCACTCGCAACCACTCGCAACCACTCGCAAGCACTTGCTACCACTTGCAACTACTCGCAACTACTCGCAACCACTCGCAACCATTGGCAACCACTTGTATCAGCTCGCAACCACTCGCAACCACTCACAACCACTCGCAGCCATTCACAACCACTCGCAACCACTCACAACCACTTGCAACCAATTGCAACCACTCGCAACCACTCGCAACCACTCGCAACCACTCGCAACCACTCGCAACCACTCGCAACCACTTGCAACCACTTGCAACCACTCACAACCACTCCAAACCACTTGCAACCAGTCACAACCACTTGCAACCGCTCTCAACCATTACTAACCACTCGTAACCACTCGTAACCACTCCCGACCACTCGCAACCACTCGCAACCACTCACAACCACCCGCAACCACTTGCAACAACTCGCACCCACTCGCAAACACTCGCAACCACTCACAACCATACGCAACCACTCGCAACCACTCGCAACCACTCGCAACTAAACAAAAGCAATCACAACCACTCCCAACCACTTGTAACCACTCACAACCATTTGAGACCACTCGCAAACACTTGCAACCACTCGCAACCACTTGCAACCACTCACGACAACTGGCAAGCAATTGCAACCACTCGCAACCACTCACAAGCACTCACAACCACTCGCAACCTCTTATAACTGCTCGCAACCACTTGCAGCAACTAGCAACCACTCAACCACTCACAACCACTTGCAAGCACTCACAACCACCCGCAACCACTCGCAACCACTCGCAACCACTTGCAACCACTCGCAACCACTCGTAACCACTCGCAACCACTCGCAATCACTTGCAACCACTCGCAACCAATCGCAACCACTTGCAACCACTCGCAACAAGTCGTAACCACTCGCAACCAGGCGCAACCACTCGCAACCAGTTGCAACCACTCGCAACCTCTCATAACCGCTCGCAACCACTCGCAAGCACTTGCTACCACTCGCAACTACTCTAAACCATGCGTAACCACTCGCAACCAGGCGCAACCACTCGCAACCAGTTGCAACCACTCGCAACCTCTCATAACCGCTCGCAACCACTCGCAAGCACTTGCTACCACTCGCAACTACTCTAAACCATGCGTAACCACTCGCAACCAGGCGCAACCACTCGCAACCAGTTGCAACCACTCGCAACCTCTCATAACCGCTCGCAACCACTCGCAAGCACTTGCTACCACTCGCAACTACTCTAAACCATGCGTAACCACTCGCAACCAGGCGCAACCACTCGCAACCAGTTGCAACCACTCGCAACCTCTCATAACCGCTCGCAACCACTCGCAAGCACTTGCTACCACTCGCAACTACTCTAAACCATGCGTAACCACTCGCAACCAGGCGCAACCACTCGCAACCAGTTGCAACCACTCGCAACCTCTCATAACCGCTCGCAACCACTCGCAAGCACTTGCTACCACTCGCAACTACTCTAAACCATGCGTAACCACTCGCAACCAGGCGCAACCACTCGCAACCAGTTGCAACCACTCGCAACCTCTCATAACCGCTCGCAACCACTCGCAAGCACTTGCTACCACTCGCAACTACTCTAAACCATGCGTAACCACTCGCAACCAGGCGCAACCACTCGCAACCAGTTGCAACCACTCGCAACCTCTCATAACCGCTCGCAACCACTCGCAAGCACTTGCTACCACTCGCAACTACTCTAAACCATGCGTAACCACTCGCAACCAGGCGCAACCACTCGCAACCAGTTGCAACCACTCGCAACCTCTCATAACCGCTCGCAACCACTCGCAAGCACTTGCTACCACTCGCAACTACTCTAAACCATGCGTAACCACTCGCAACCAGGCGCAACCACTCGCAACCAGTTGCAACCACTCGCAACCTCTCATAACCGCTCGCAACCACTCGCAAGCACTTGCTACCACTCGCAACTACTCTAAACCATGCGTAACCACTCGCAACCAGGCGCAACCACTCGCAACCAGTTGCAACCACTCGCAACCTCTCATAACCGCTCGCAACCACTCGCAAGCACTTGCTACCACTCGCAACTACTCTAAACCATGCGTAACCACTCGCAACCAGGCGCAACCACTCGCAACCAGTTGCAACCACTCGCAACCTCTCATAACCGCTCGCAACCACTCGCAAGCACTTGCTACCACTCGCAACTACTCTAAACCATGCGTAACCACTCGCAACCAGGCGCAACCACTCGCAACCAGTTGCAACCACTCGCAACCTCTCATAACCGCTCGCAACCACTCGCAAGCACTTGCTACCACTCGCAACTACTCTAAACCATGCGTAACCACTCGCAACCAGGCGCAACCACTCGCAACCAGTTGCAACCACTCGCAACCTCTCATAACCGCTCGCAACCACTCGCAAGCACTTGCTACCACTCGCAACTACTCTAAACCATGCGTAACCACTCGCAACCAGGCGCAACCACTCGCAACCAGTTGCAACCACTCGCAACCTCTCATAACCGCTCGCAACCACTCGCAAGCACTTGCTACCACTCGCAACTACTCTAAACCATGCGTAACCACTCGCAACCAGGCGCAACCACTCGCAACCAGTTGCAACCACTCGCAACCTCTCATAACCGCTCGCAACCACTCGCAAGCACTTGCTACCACTCGCAACTACTCTAAACCATGCGTAACCACTCGCAACCAGGCGCAACCACTCGCAACCAGTTGCAACCACTCGCAACCTCTCATAACCGCTCGCAACCACTCGCAAGCACTTGCTACCACTCGCAACTACTCTAAACCATGCGTAACCACTCGCAACCAGGCGCAACCACTCGCAACCAGTTGCAACCACTCGCAACCTCTCATAACCGCTCGCAACCACTCGCAAGCACTTGCTACCACTCGCAACTACTCTAAACCATGCGTAACCACTCGCAACCAGGCGCAACCACTCGCAACCAGTTGCAACCACTCGCAACCTCTCATAACCGCTCGCAACCACTCGCAAGCACTTGCTACCACTCGCAACTACTCTAAACCATGCGTAACCACTCGCAACCAGGCGCAACCACTCGCAACCAGTTGCAACCACTCGCAACCTCTCATAACCGCTCGCAACCACTCGCAAGCACTTGCTACCACTCGCAACTACTCTAAACCATGCGTAACCACTCGCAACCAGGCGCAACCACTCGCAACCAGTTGCAACCACTCGCAACCTCTCATAACCGCTCGCAACCACTCGCAAGCACTTGCTACCACTCGCAACTACTCTAAACCATGCGTAACCACTCGCAACCAGGCGCAACCACTCGCAACCAGTTGCAACCACTCGCAACCTCTCATAACCGCTCGCAACCACTCGCAAGCACTTGCTACCACTCGCAACTACTCTAAACCATGCGTAACCACTCGCAACCAGGCGCAACCACTCGCAACCAGTTGCAACCACTCGCAACCTCTCATAACCGCTCGCAACCACTCGCAAGCACTTGCTACCACTCGCAACTACTCTAAACCATGCGTAACCACTCGCAACCAGGCGCAACCACTCGCAACCAGTTGCAACCACTCGCAACCTCTCATAACCGCTCGCAACCACTCGCAAGCACTTGCTACCACTCGCAACTACTCTAAACCATGCGTAACCACTCGCAACCAGGCGCAACCACTCGCAACCAGTTGCAACCACTCGCAACCTCTCATAACCGCTCGCAACCACTCGCAAGCACTTGCTACCACTCGCAACTACTCTAAACCATGCGTAACCACTCGCAACCAGGCGCAACCACTCGCAACCAGTTGCAACCACTCGCAACCTCTCATAACCGCTCGCAACCACTCGCAAGCACTTGCTACCACTCGCAACTACTCTAAACCATGCGTAACCACTCGCAACCAGGCGCAACCACTCGCAACCAGTTGCAACCACTCGCAACCTCTCATAACCGCTCGCAACCACTCGCAAGCACTTGCTACCACTCGCAACTACTCTAAACCATGCGTAACCACTCGCAACCAGGCGCAACCACTCGCAACCAGTTGCAACCACTCGCAACCTCTCATAACCGCTCGCAACCACTCGCAAGCACTTGCTACCACTCGCAACTACTCTAAACCATGCGTAACCACTCGCAACCAGGCGCAACCACTCGCAACCAGTTGCAACCACTCGCAACCTCTCATAACCGCTCGCAACCACTCGCAAGCACTTGCTACCACTCGCAACTACTCTAAACCATGCGTAACCACTCGCAACCAGGCGCAACCACTCGCAACCAGTTGCAACCACTCGCAACCTCTCATAACCGCTCGCAACCACTCGCAAGCACTTGCTACCACTCGCAACTACTCTAAACCATGCGTAACCACTCGCAACCAGGCGCAACCACTCGCAACCAGTTGCAACCACTCGCAACCTCTCATAACCGCTCGCAACCACTCGCAAGCACTTGCTACCACTCGCAACTACTCTAAACCATGCGTAACCACTCGCAACCAGGCGCAACCACTCGCAACCAGTTGCAACCACTCGCAACCTCTCATAACCGCTCGCAACCACTCGCAAGCACTTGCTACCACTCGCAACTACTCTAAACCATGCGTAACCACTCGCAACCAGGCGCAACCACTCGCAACCAGTTGCAACCACTCGCAACCTCTCATAACCGCTCGCAACCACTCGCAAGCACTTGCTACCACTCGCAACTACTCTAAACCATGCGTAACCACTCGCAACCAGGCGCAACCACTCGCAACCAGTTGCAACCACTCGCAACCTCTCATAACCGCTCGCAACCACTCGCAAGCACTTGCTACCACTCGCAACTACTCTAAACCATGCGTAACCACTCGCAACCAGGCGCAACCACTCGCAACCAGTTGCAACCACTCGCAACCTCTCATAACCGCTCGCAACCACTCGCAAGCACTCGCAACCACTCGCTACCACTCACAACCACTCTCAACCCCTCGCAACGACTCGCAACTACTTGCAACCACTTGCAGCTACTCGCAACCACTCACACCCACTCGCAAGCACTCACAACCACTCGCAGCCATTCGCAACCACTCGTAACCTCTCGCAACCACTCGGAACCACTCGTAACCACTGGCAACCACTCGCAACCCCTCGCAACCATGCGCAACCACTTGCAACCAAATTCTGTAAAGTCCTCGCTCGACTCCTTCAGCCAGCCTAAATGTTGTGACATCTATTGCCAGTATCCTCATGACAGGCTGTCGCAAGGATCCTGGCGATAGGTTTGGCTCCGTGTTGCTATCGCGGGAATGCTGTCTCTTCTTTTATGTCCAGCTCATTGGTCCGTTATCCTTCGAACGAACGGGAGATCGTGAAGTCCCACCGTGGGACTCCCACTGTGGGAGGGCAGATACGCCCAATCCGTGGCAAGCATGTGGACACGGTTTAGCCATGGATGCCTCCGATGGCACCGAATGCGCCCATCTGGCAGCGTGAGTATTGGTTCTCTGGCTTCTCACGCCAAGGCATTGGCTGTAATGTCGGCGGTCGATACGTGGCTGCCGTCCGATGTAAATGATGACACTGCATGGGAGCATTGCTTAACCAGCTTTTGATGCAAACGCACCGGCTGTAATATCGGCAGTCAAAACGGGAACTGAACCATGACGGGTAGACAGGTTTTGCCCACTCAGGTGCGAATGGCATCCAGTTTGGCGTGCAAACTTACAAAAAGTGAGTGCCGAAACAAGTACTCGGACAGCATGACATGGTATGGTACCGGTTGAAGTACAGACAGTCCGGTGAAAGTTTCCCGCCAACTGTAGGTTCGCATTGCTTCTCACCCCATGCACCACTATTTCATACAATGAAACTTCTCTGATCAATGTCTATTTTCTGTGGACAGACTTGGACAGACGGGAGGGACTAATGCACACCGTGGATACACACTTGTCTAAAGTACACGATGAATGTCTAGCAAACGACGACCCAGATTCTGTTGGGCAAGAACAATCGATGGTGGACACATTGTATTTTTGTGTTTATTTCCTCGATTGCAGGATGACTTATCTAAACAACAGCAAGACTATAGGTGCTGTTGCCATATGGATTGAGGAAAACAGGACCTTGAGACCATTTTCAGGCCATCAATTGCATAAGCAGCACGTGCCGTCACCGACAGCACACGCGCAAGTAGTGATCGATTCCCGCCGGCAACCTGCCAGCCTCTTGGGCGACTGATCACTGATCGGTAACCAGTCACACATCACTGATGTGGTAGTCGCAGTCATCCAGGACTTCGCCAGAGTCGGAGTCCTGACCCTCTCGTGGGCCACGAGAGGGTCAGGAGGGCATTCTAGAACAAAACCACCATCGCAGACAATGCTGCCGTAAGTTTGACCACTACGGCGGAGGAAGAAGACGACGAGGATGATGAGGAGGAGGAAGTCGGGGAGAAGCGGAAGTTAGGTGGCAAGGAACCGAGTGTCGTTTGGCAGGTGTTCAAGAAGTTTTTGCACCCGACAAAAGGACATTGCGCACAGTGCTCGCTGTGTTCCAAGGACCTCTCCAAAAATAACGGTGCCACCTCAACGCTGTGGAAGCACCTGCGTCTCAAGCACCGGACACGGTATTTGGAGCTGAAGGAGGAGGAAGTAGCCTCAAAGTTCAGAATTGCCAGCGCCAATGTTACGAATGTAGCTGCTGAACAGGGGGGAGTAGCAGCCGCGGTGGTGGTGGCGGTGAATGCCCAGAACTCGGTGATCGGTCGGGGGTTGGCTGCTGTTGGTGCAGTGTTCGACAAGCTCTACTTCCAGAGCTGCATTTGGAAGCATGTCGTAGAGAAGAACTGTAGCTTCCTCTCGATGGAGAGCAACTGGCTGCAGCGTGCCTTCTGGCATGGGAACCTGGCGTGCGACCTCCCTGGTCGCATGACCATCTGTCGGCAAATTGTCACAGCTGCCACAACATTCCGCAAACGCATCAGGAAGATGCTCGCAAATGTCACGTCGGCCATCAACTTCACAACAGACTTGTGGAAGGGCGACAACAGGATGAAGTACATCGGCGTGACTGCGCACTGGATCGCCGACTTTCAGGTGACGTGTCTTGGATAGTGTTCAGGTTTGTGTGTAGTGCAGGGTGCCGGGCAGATTTTGCAGGCTGCTGGTCAGATTTATGAGCAGTGCATGGTGCTGGACAGAATGTATGTGCTGTACAGCTTTTTGGATGGCAGCTCGACAGGTTCTCTAAGCTGCTGGACTGGATTGTGTGAAGTCCAGGGTGCTGGACAGGTTTTCCAGGTTGCTGGTCAGATTTATGTGCAGTGCCGGGTGCTGGACAGAATTTGTGTGCTATACAGATTTTTGCATGGCAGGTGGACAGGTTTTCCAGACTGCTGGTTATGATTGTGTGCAGTCCAGGGTGCTGGAAAGAATTTGTGTGCTGTTCAGATTTTTGCATGGCAGCTGGACAGGTTTTCTAGGCTGCTGGATGGAATTTGTGTGCATTCCAGGGTGCTGGACAGAATTTGTGTGCTGTTCAGATTTTTGCATGGCAGCTGGACAGGTTTTCTAGGCTGCTGGATGGAATTTGTGTGCATTCCAGGGTGCTGGACAGAATTTGTGTGCTGTACAGATGTTTGCATGGCAGCTGGACAGGTTTTCTATGCTGCTGGAGGGGATTTGTGTGCAGTCCATGGGGCTGGACAGAATTTGTGTGCTATACAGATGTTTGCATGGCAGATGGACAGGTTTTCTAGGCTGCTGGAGGGAATTTATGTGCAGTCCAGGGTGCTGGACAGAATTTGTGTGCTGTACAGATTTTTGCATGGCAGGTGGACAGGTTTTCCAGGCTGCTGGTCAGAATTGTGTGCAGTCCAGGGTGCTGGACAGAATTTGTGCGCTGTATAGATTTTTTCATGGCAGCTGGACAGGTTTTCTAGGCTGCTGGAGGGAATTTGTGTGCAGTCCAGGGTGCTGGACAGAATTTGCAGGCTGCTGGTCAGATTTGTGTGCAATGCAGGTTGCTGGACAGAATTTATCTGCTGGTCAGAATTTGTGTGCTCGACATAGTGCACCATTGAAACAGTGACAATGTGACCTAAGCACTATAGACACACTGAAAGTGTGACAAACTCACCATTGAAAAAGTGATAATGTGACATAAGTACTATAGACACGATGAAAGTGTGACCAGAGTACCATTGAAACAGTGATAATGTGACCTAAGTACTGTAGACACAGGAAACGTGTGACAAAAGCACCATTCAAACAGTGACAACATGACCTTCGCACCATAGACACAGTGAAATTGTGACCAAAGCACCACTTAAATAGTGATAATATGATAAGATGCTTTCATCACATAATTCCAGGTTGAATGGTGGATTGGTCACACTTTCACTATGCCTATGGTGCTTAGGACACATTATCACTGTTTCAATGGTGCTTTGGTCACACTTCCATTGTATCTATGATGGTGAAGTCACATTTTCACTGTTTCAATGGTGTTTTGGTCACACGTCTTTTTGTCTATGGTGTATTGGCGATGTTATCATTGTTTCAATAGTGCATTGCTCACATGTGTCTATTGTGCTTACAAGACATTATCACTATATCAATGGAGCCTCGGTCATACGTTTATGTTCTTTTGGTACCTTGGTCATGTCATCACTATTAAAATGGTGCTTTGGCTACACATTATCTGTATCTATGGTGCATACGTCTCATTCTCAATGTTTCAACGTTGCTTCGGTCACATTTTCAGTCTCCATGGTACATCGGTCATATGATATTTGTTTGAATGGTGTTTGGGGACACTGTCACAATGACTATAGTACTTTGGTCATGTAATTACTGTTCCAATGGTGCTTTGATCACACTTTCACTATGTCTATAGTGCTTACGTTATATTCTCACTGTTTCAATGGTTATATGGCCACCCTTTCACTGTGTCTATGGTGCCTAGGTCACATTATCACTGTCTCAAAACTTCTTAGGTCACACTTTCACCATGTCTATGGTGCTTAGGTCACACTACCACTGTTTCAATGGTTATTTGGGCACACGTTCACTATGTCCATGGTGCTTTGATAACATTATCAACACTTCAATGGTACTTTGGTCACACTTTCACCGTTTCTATGGTGCTTTGGTCACATTATCACTGTTTCAATGGTGATTTGGTCACACTCACTGTTTCTATAGGGCTTACGCAACATCATCACTACTTCAATAGTGCTTTGGTCACACTTTCACTGTGTCTATGGTACTTTGGTCACATTATGACTATTTCTACGGTGCTTTGGTCACATGATCCTGTCTGGTACTTTGGTCACATTACCCATGTTTTTATGCTACTTTGGTCACACTTTCACTGTGTCTATTGTGCTAAGGTCACATCATCACTTTTTCAATTGTAATTTGGTCATACTTCACTCTCTCTTTGATGCTTTGGTCACATTATCACAGTTTCAATGGTGCTTTGGGCAAACGTTCACTGTGTCTATGATGCTTAGGTCACATTATCATTGTTTCAATGGTGCATTGGCCACACTTTCACTATATCTGTGGTGCTTAGGTGACATTAGAACTATTTCAATTGTGTGCTGGTCACACTCTTATGTGTCTATGGTATGTTGGTCAAACTTTATCTATGTCTATGGGGCTTAGGTCACATTATGATTGCTTCAATGGTGCTTTGGTCACACGTTCACTCTGCATATGGTACTTAGGTGACATTACAACTGTTTCGATGATGCTTTGGTCACACTTGCACTGTGTCTGTAGAGTTTACACCACATTATGACTTTTCAATGGTACTTTGGTCACACTTTTCTGGTGTCTATAGTTTGTATGTCACATTATCACTGTTTCAATAGTGCTTTGGTCACAATTCAACTGAGCCTATGGTGCTTAGGTCGCACTATCATTGTTTCAATGGTGCCTTGGTAACACTTTTACAGTGTCTACGATGCCTTGGTCGTATTATCGATGTTTTGATGATGCTTTGATCACATTTTCACTATGTATATAGTGCGTTTGTCACGTCATCACTCTTTCAATGTTGCTTGGGTTACTCTTTCATCGTGTCTATGGTGCTTAGGTCACATTATCAATGTTTCAATGGTGTTTTGGTTGCAACATCACCATGTCTATGATGCTTTGGTCAGTGTATCACTGTTTCAATAGTGCTTTTGTCATAATTTCATTGTGTCTATTGTGCTCATATCACATTGTCACTGTTTCAAGGGTGCTTTGGTCACACTTTCACTGCCTATGGTACATACGTCACATGATTGCAGTTTCAGCTGTCCCTTGGTAACACTTTATGTGTCCATGGAACTTTGGTCATACTATCACTGTTTTAATGGTGCTTTGGCCACACATTTAATGTGTCTATGGTACTTAGGTCACATAATCACTATTTCAATTGTGCTTTAATCACACCTCCACTATATCTATGGTGCATTGGTCACACTATCACTATTTCAATGATGCTTTGGACAAACGTTCATTGTGTCAATGGTGCTTAGGTCACATCATCTTTGCTTGAATGGTGCTTTGGTCACACATTCAGCATGTCTATGGTGCTTAGGTGACAGTATCACCATTCCAATGGTGTTTTGGTCACACTTTTACTTGGTCTATAGTGTATATGTCACATTATCATTTAGTCAATGGTGCATTGGTGACACTCTCACTGTGTATATAGTGCTTGGGTCACATTCTCACTATCTGAATGTGGCTTTGGTCACTATTTCTCTGTGTCCATGGTTCGTAGGTCCCATTATCAAAATTTCAATGGCGACCTGGACACACTTTCACTGTCTATGGTGCTTGGGTCATAATATCATTATTCGAATGTATGTTGGTCACACTTTCACTATGTCTATGGTCCTTGGGTCATATTTTCACTGCTTTTATGGTGCTTCGGTCACACATCTATTGTGTCTATGGTGCTTTGGTCGCATTATGACTGGTTCAATGGTTTTTTTGTCATGCGTTCACTCTGTCTATGGTGCTTTGGTCACTTTATCACTGTTTCATTGGTGCTTTGGTCACACTTTCACTATGTCAATGGTGCTTTGGTTACATTATCACTGTTTCAATGGTGATTTGGTCACACATTCACTGTGTCTACGGTGCTTTGGTTACATTATCACTGTTTCAATTGTGCTTTGGTCACCCGTTTATCGTGTCCTTGGTGCTTTGGCTCTGTTATCACTGTTTCAATGGTGCTTTAGTTACACTTTCAGTATCTACATTGCTTAGGCCACATCATCTCTATTTGAATGGTTCTTTGGTCACACCTTCACTGTGTATTTGGTGCGTAGGTCACATCATCAATGTTTCAATGGTGTTATGGTCATACCCTCACTGTGTCTATGGTGCTTTGGTTACATAATTTTGGTTTCAATGGTGCTTTGGTCATACTGTAACGGTTTCTATGCTACTTAGGTAACATTATCACTCTTTCAATGGTGCTTTGGACACATTTTCACAGTTTTAATAGTGCTTTGGTCACACGTTTACATGTCTATGGTGCTTTGATCATATGATCACTGTTTTAATGGTGCTTTGGTTAGACTTGCACCGTGTCTATGGTGCGTAGGTCACATTATCATTGTTCTTATTGTGCTTTGGTCACGCCCTCACAGTATCTATGGTGCTTAAGTCACATTATCCCTATACCAATAGTGGTTTGGTCACCCGTTCACTGTGTCTATGGTACTTATGTCACATTATACCTGCTTCAACGGTACTTTGGTCACACGTTCACTTTGTCTATAGTTTGTAGGTCACATTATCATTGTTTCAGTGGTGTTTTGGTCACACTTTCACTCCCTTTGTGGGGCTAAGGTCACATCATCACTGTCTCGATGGTGCTTTAGTCACAAATTCACTTTGTCTATGGTTTGTAGGTCCCATAATCACTGTTTCAATGGTACTTTGGTCACACGTTTACTGAGTCTATGGTACTTTGGTTACATTACAACGGTTTCAGTCGTGCTTTGGTGACACTTCCACTGTCTATGTTGCTCTTGTCAGAATATCACTATTTCAATGGTTCTTTGGTCACACTTTCACTGTGTCTATGGTACTCGGGTCATGTAATCACTGTTTCAATGGTGCTTTGGTCACATGTCTACTTTGTCCACAGTGCTTTGGTCACATGATCAGTGTATATGGTGCTTTGGTCACATTGTCACAGTTTCAATAGTGCCTTGGTCATACTTTCACTATGTCTATGGTGCTTTGGTAACATTATCATTGTTTCAATGGTGCTTTGGTCACATTGTCACAGTTTCAATAGTGCCTTGGTCATACTTTCACTATGTCTATGGTGCTTTGGTAACATTATCATTGTTTCAATGGTGCTTTGGTCACACGTTTACTGTGTCTTTGGTGCTTTGGTCACATTATCATTCTATCAATGGTGCTTTGTTCACACTTTAAGTGTCTATAGTGCTTAGGCCACGTCATCACTCTTTCAATGGTACTTTGGTCACACTTTCACTCTTTCTATCATGCTTTGGTCACATTATCACTACATCAATGGTGATTTGGTCAAACCTTCAATGTGTCTATGTTACGTTTATCACATTATCACTGTTTCAATGGTGCTTTGGTCGCACTTTCATTGTGCATATGATGCTTAGGTCAAATTATCAATCACTGCTTCAATGGTGCTCTGGTAACACTTTTACTGTGTATATGGTACTTAGGTGACAATATCACTGATTCAATGGTGCTTTGGTCACACGTTTACTGTGTCCATGGTCTTTCGTCACACTTTCACCGTTCGAACGGTGCTTTGGTCACGTTCCCACTATGTCTTTGGTACTTCGGTTACATTACCACTGTTTAATGGTGCTCTGTTCACACTTTCACTGTGTGTATGGTGCTTTGGTCACATTATCATTGTTTCAATGTTGCTTTGGTCACAATTTCACTGTGTCTATGGTGCGTTGGTCACATTATTACAATTTCAATGGTACTTTGGTCACCCTCTCACTTTGTCTATTGTGCTTTGGTCACATTGTCACTTTTTCAATGGTGCCTTTGTCAGCCTTTCATTGCTCAATGGTGCTTAACTCGCATTATCCTTGTTTTAAAGGTGGTTTTGGTCACGTGTCTACTGTTTCTACGGTTTTTGGGTGACATTATCACTGTTTCAATGGAGCTTTGGCGACAATCACTATGTCTAAAGTGCTTAGGTCACATTATTGCTGTTTCAATAGTGCTTTGGTCACACGTTCAGTGTGTTTATGGTTCTAAGGTGACATAATCACAGCTTTAGTGTGCTTTTGTCATACTTTCACTATGTCTACAGTGCTAAGGTTGCATCATCACTGTTTCAACGGTGCTATGGTCATACTTCCACAATGTCTATGATGCATTGGTCACATTATCACCGTTTAAATGTTGCTTTGGTCACATGTTTACCATGCATATGGTGCTTATGTCACATTATCACTGTTTCAATGATGCTTGGGTCACACTTTCAATCTATCGATGATGCTTAGGACATGTTATTGCCGTTTCAATGGTGTTTTGGTCACAATTTCATGTGACTACGGTGCTTTGGTTATATTATCACCATTTTCATGATGCCTTTGTCACACTTTCACTGTCTCTATGGTCATTCGGTCACACTATCATTGTTTCAATGGTGTTTTGGCCATACATGTATTGTGTCTATGGTTCTCTGGTCAGATTATCACAGTTTCAATAGTGCTTTTGTCTCCCGCTCACTGTGTCTATGGTGCATAAGTCACACTATCACTTCATCAATGGTGCTTTGGTCAAACTTTGACGTTGCCTATGGTGTGTAGGTGACATGACCACCGTTTCAACGGTTCTTTGGTCACACTTTCACCGTGTCTTTAGTGCTTATGTCACATTATCACTTTTGCAGTGGTGCTTTGGTCACAATATCAATGTGTCTATGGTGCGCATTTCACATTATTATTGCTTCAATGGTGCTTTGGTCACAATTTTAATGCGTCAAGGATGCTTAGGTCACATAACCACTGATTTAGAGGTACTTTTGACACACATTTTTTGTGTTTATGGTGTTGGTCACATTATCACTGCTTCAATGGTGCTTCCGACACCCTTTAACCGTGTCTATGGTGCTTTGGTCACATCATCGTTGTTTTAATGGTGCTCTTGACACACTTCCATTTGGCCATACGTCCATTGTATCTATGATGCGTATGTACCATATCACCCTTTAAATGGTGTTTTGGTCACGTTTTTATGTGTCTAGGTGCTTTGGTCATACTATCAGTATTTCAATAGTGCATTGGTCACACGCTCACTGTCTCTATGGTACTTTGGTCACGTTATCACTACTTCGATGGTGATTTGGTCATACATTCACTGTGTCCATGGTGCTATGGTCTAATTATCACAGAATTAATGGTTCTGTAATTGCACTTTCACTGTATCTATGGTGCTTTGGTCATATTATCACTGTTTCAATGGTGCGTTGGTCACATATTCGCTGTGTCTATGGTGCTTTGGTCACATTATCTTCCTTTCAATGGTGCTTTGGTCACACCTTCACTGTGTCTATAGTGCTTAGGTCACATTATCACGGTTTCAGTGTTTCCTTGGTCACAGTTTCACTGTGTCTATGCTGCATAGGTCACACTATCACTGTTTTAATGGTGATTTAGTCTCCCGTTTACGTGTGTATGGTGCTTATGTCACAACATCACTGTTTCAATGTTGCTTTGGTCACACTTTCACTGTCTCTATGGTGCTTAGGTCACGTCATCACTATTTCAGTGGTGGTTTGGTCACTCTTTCACTGTGTAGACCGTGCTTTGGTCACATTATCACTTGTTTAATGGTGCTTTGGTCACGCTTTCATCATGTCTATGGTGCTCGCGTCATGTTATCACTGTTTTAATGGTGCTTTGGTCACATTTTTACTGTGTCAATGGTGCTTAGGTCAAATTATCACCTTTTCAATGGTGCTTTGGTCACACTTTCACTGTATCTACATTGCTTATGTCATGTTATCACTGTTTCAATGGTGCTTTGGACAACCGTTCACCGTCTTTATGGTGCTTTGGTCACATTAGCACTGTTTGAATGGTGCCTTTTTCACACCTTTGTTGTGTCTATGGTGTTTTGGCCACATTAGTCCTATTTCAATGGTGCATTGGCCACACTTCCACTGTGTCTATGGTGCTTTGGTCACATAAGCACTGTTCAATTGTGCTTTGGTCGCACATTTATGTGTCTATGTTGTTTTGGTCTCACTATCACTGTTTCAATGGTTCTTTGGTCACACGTTTACTTTGCCTATGGTGCTTAGGTCACATTATCACAATTTCAATGGTGCTTTGGTCACACTTTCACTGTTTCTATGGTGCGTTGGTCACATTATCACTTTTTCAATGGTGCTTTGGTCATACTTTCACTGTGTCTATTGTGATTTGGTCACATTATCAGTGTTGTAATGTTCCTTTGTTCACACTTTCAATGTGTCTCCTGTGCTTCGGTCACATCATTATTGTTTCCATGGTGCTCTAGTCACACTTTCACCGTGTCCACTGTGGTGAAGACAAAGTATCACTATTTCAATAGTGTTATGCTCCCAATCTTAATGTGGCTATGGTGCTTATATCACATTATGACTGCTTCAATGTTCGGTTGGTCACACTTTCACTGTGTCTATGGTGCTTTGGTCACAATATCACTGTTGTAATGGTGAATTGGTCACACCATCACTGTGTCTATGTTGCTTAAGTCATTTCATCATTGTTTCAATGGTGCCTTGGTCACACTTTCACTGTGTTTATGATGAATAGGTCACATTGTCATTATTTCAATGGAACTTTGGTCACACGTTTATGTGTTTATGGTACTTTGATCACATTATCAGTCTTTCAATATTTCTTTGGTCATGTGCTTCCTATTTCTATGGTGCTTACATCACATTATCACTGGTGTGGTGGTGTCTTCACCACGCCTTCACTGCGTCTATGGTACTTTGGTCA
>SZWC01000585.1:276732-313950 GCA_023375785.1 Penium margaritaceum | reverse complement strand
CCCTTCTAGAAGGTGTGCCACCTTCCTGGACCCTCACCTGGCCTTCTAGAAACTTAAAGAGGAACTCTAGAGGTTGAGCTAGCTTCCTGGCATCTATTTTCCACCTCCCTTGAGGCAGGGCATAATTTCATCTTGTGGGACTTGAACCCGGGCCCTTGCCTCTAGAGGTGGACACCATTAACCACTAAGCCACTAAGGCTTGTCTTTTCGGTGTTCCTTTTTGGAGTCACTCCTGCCATGGTGAGGAGCATCACTCCAACATGTTGGTCGCACTTTCACTGTTCCTATCGTGAGTATGCTACAGTATCACTATATTGATGGTCCATTGGTTACACTTTCACTGTGTGTAGTTATTGTGTCACGTTATCACAGTTATAGGGGTACTTTGGTCATACTTTACCTGTTTCTATTGTTCTTTGCTCAGAGTATGACAGTTTCAATGGTGCTTTGGTCACACTTTTGTTATGTCTATGGTGTGTCACATTATTGCTTTTTCAATAGTGCGTTGGTGTCGTTATTACTGTTTCTGTGGTGATTTGGTCACACTTTTACGGTGTCTTTGGTGCATTGGTCACATTATCACTGTTTCAATGGTGCCGTGGTCACACTTTCACCGTGTGTATGGTACTTTGGTCACATCATCACTGTGTCAATGGTGTCTTGATCACATGTTCACTGTGTCTATGGTGCTTTGGTCACATCATCACTGCTTTAATCGTGCTTTGGTCACACTTTCACTGTGCCTATGATACTTACTTCACATACTGACTGTTTCAATGGTGCGTTGGTCACACTTTTAGGTGTCTATGTTATTTTGGTTACATTATCACTGTTTAAATGGTTCTTTGGTCACACTTTCACCGTGCATATGATCTTTAGACCACATTATCAGTGTTGCGATGGTGCGCTGGTCACACCTACAGCGTGTCTATGGTGCTCTGGTGACATGCTCATTGTATAGATGTTGCTTTGGTCATACTTACACTGTGTTTATGGTACTTGAGTCACAGTTTCACTGTTTCAAGTGTGCTTTGGTCACAATTTCACTGTGTCTATGGTGCTTTTGTCACATTATCACTGTTTAAATGGCGCGTTGGTCACACTTTGACGGTGTCTATGGTGTTTACGTCACATTATCACTCTTTCAATGGTGCTTTGGTCACAATGTCACTTTGTCTACGGTGCTCGGGTCAGCTTATCATTATTTAAATGGTGTATTTATCACACTTTCACAGTGTGTATGTTGACGGGGTCACATTATCACCTTTTGAAGGATTCTTTGGTCAAACATTCACTGTTTCTAAGGTTCGTATGTCACGGTAGCACTGTTTCAATTGTGCTTTGGTCACACATTCATCCTGTCAGTGGTGCTTTGGTCATACTATCATTGTTTTAATGGTACATTAGTAACACTTTCATTGTGTATATGGTGCTTAGGTCACATTGTCACTATTTCAATGGTGCTTTGGTCACACTTTCACAGTGTCTATGGTTCTTAGGTCACATTATCACTGTATCAATGCTGCTTTGGTCACACTTCCACCGTGTCCATGGTACGTTGGTCATGTTATCATTATTTTAATGGTAATTTGGTCACATTGTCACCGCTTCTATTGTCCTTCGATCACATCATCCATGTTCCAATGGTGCTTTGGTCAAACGTTCACTGTGTCTATGGTGCGTTGGTCACGTTTTCACCATTTGAATGATGATTTTGTCACACTTTCACTGTGTCCATGGTGTTTTGGTCACTTTATCACAGTTTCAATGGTACTTTGGTCACATGATCACAGTTTCAATGGTGCTTTGATTACAATTCCACTGCCTATGGTGCTTATGTCCAATTATCACCGTTTTTTTGGTGTTTTGGTCACACTGTCAACGTATCTATGGTTCTTGGGTTACATTATCACTGTTTCGATGGTGCTTTGGTCACATTTTCATCGTGTCTACGGTCCGTGTGTCACGTTATCACAGTTCTAATGGTGCTTTGGTCACACTTTCAGTGTGTCTATTGTGCTTTGCCCGTCGCATGACAGTCTCAATGGTGCTTTGGTCACACATTCATTCGGTCCATTGTATGTCATATTATCACTGTTTCAATGGTGTGTTGGTCATATTTTCACTGTATCTATGGTGCTTTGGTTTCATTATCCCTGTTTCAAGGGTGCTTTGGTCACACGTTTGCAGTGTCTATGATGCTTATATCAGATTATCCCTGTTTCAATGGTGCTTTGGTCACACCTTTACCGTGTCTATGGTGTTGTGGTCACATCATCCCTATTTAAATGGTGCTTTTGTAACATGTTCACTGTTTCTATGTTGCTTTGGTAACAGAATCAGTCTTTCAATGGTGTTTTGATCACACTTTCACTATGTCTGTAGACTCTTGTCACATTATCACTATTTCAATGGTTATTTGGTCACACGTTGACTTTGCCTTTGGTGCTTTGGTCATACGTTTGACGTGTCTATGATGCTCAAGTCACATAATAACTGTTTCAATGATGCGTTGGTCACACGTTTATGTGTATGCTGTTTTGGTCACGTGATCATTGTTTCAGTGGTTCTTTGGTCACACTTTCACCATGTCTATGATGCTTATGTCACATTATAGATGTTTCAATAGTGCTTTGGTCACACCTTCATTGTGTCTATTGTGCTTTGGTCTTGTTGTCATTGTTCTTATGGTAATTTTATCACATTGTCTCTGTTGTGTTTATGTCACGTTGTCATTGTTTCAATGGTGCTTTGGTCACACGTTTAGTGTATCTATAGTGCCTTTGTCACATCATCAGTTTTCCAATGGTGTTTTGGTAACAATTTTAGTGTGTCTATATTTCTTGTCTACATGAAATAAAAATGTCGTAGACACGCATATTTGTTAAGTGCTGTGGAGGGAATTTTGACATAGTCCCTCCACAAATGAAGGTACACCCACGCACCAAAACTAGTTTGGCCTTGTATTTTGCCGCGGCTTAACAACTATCGTCTATGTGTCTGCCTCCACACCCCCACCCGTCTCACCCCCTACACTGGTGTACCAACACCGCCGCCCACTCAATCCACCACTCATCTCCCATCCACCCTTGACTGCACCATCCCTCCATCCTTCCCGCTCTCGCTACGCCAAGGCTTGTGCCCTGGCGCTATGTGTCGCATGCTCGGTGCTGCTTTGAGTCGGCATACAGTTTCATTTTTCTTGTCGAAACCCTATACCCTAACCCATAATACCATAGATGGTGAAAGTGTGACCAAAGCACCATTGAAACAGTGATGATTTCATCTAAGCACCATAGACACAGGAAAGTGTGACCAAAGTACCATTGAAACTGTGATAACGTGACCAAAGCACCAACACAGTGAAAGTGTGACCAAAGCACAATTTGACGATGTCACCATAGCACCATAGACACACTGAATGTGTGACCAAGGCACCATGGAAATAGTAATGAAGTGATCTTAGCACTATAGACACAGTGAAAGTGTAACCAAAACGTAATTGAAACAGCTATAAAGTGACAAAAGCACCATATACACAGTGAAAGTGTGAGCAAATTACCATTAAAACAGTGATAATGTGACCTAAGCACCATATGCACATTGAAAGGGTGACCAAAGTACCATTGAAAAACTGATCATGTGAGTTAAGCACTATAGACACAATAAAATGTGACCAAAGCACCATTGAAACAGTTATAACATGACCAAAGCAGCATAGACATGGAGAAAGTGTAACCCAAGCACAATTGAAACACTGATAATGTGACCAAGGCACCACATACATAGTGAACATGTGACCAAAGCATCATTGAAAGAGTGATAATGTGACCAAAGCACAACTGAAACAATATAATTGTGACCAAAGTATTGTTGAAACAGTGATTATGTGACCTAAGCAGCATAGACACAGTGAAAGCGTGACGAAAGCATAAGTAACTTAGTGATCATGTGACCAAAGGACCATAGACCCAATAAATGAGTGTCAAAAGCACCATTGAAACAGTGTCAATGTGACCAAAGCACCACACACACATAATCAGGTCACCAAAACACAATTGAAACAATGATAATGTGACATACGCACCAAAGACATAGTGAAACTATGACCAAAGCACCATTGAAATGAGGATAATGTGACATAAGTACCATAAAGGCAGTGAAAGGGTGACCAAAGCACCATTGAAACCAAGATAATGTGACACAAGCACTATAGACACAGTGAATGTGTGACCAATATTACCAGTGAAATGGTGATAATGTGACATAGGCACCATAGACATAGTGAACGTGTGACCAAAGCACCATTGAAATGGCAATGATGTGACCAAAGTACCATAGACATAGTGAACGTGTGACCAAAGCACAATTGAAAGAGTGACAATGTGATAAGAGCACCATAGAACCAGTGAAATTGCGATGAAAGCACTATTGCAACTGTGATAATGTGACCATAGTACCATAGACACTGTGAAAGTATGACCAAAGCACCATTGAAATAGTGATAATGTGACCGAAGCACCATAGACAGAGAAAGTGTGTCCAAAGCACCATTGAAACTGTGACAATGTGACCTAGGCACTATATACACACTAAAAGTGTGACTAAAGCACCACTGAAATAGAGATAATGTGATCTAAGCACCATACAAAGATGGAAAGAGTGACCAAAGCACCATTGAAACCGGAATAATGTGACCAATGCACCATAGACACAGTGAAAGTGTGACCAACGTACCATTGAAACTGCAAAAATTTTATCAAAGTACCATAGAAACATTGAAAGTATGACCAAAGCACCGTTTAAAGAGTGAAAACGTGACCAAAGCAGTATAGACACAGTGAAAGTGTGATCAAAGCACCATTGAAATTGTGAGAATGTGACCAAAGAACCATAAAAATAGAAAAGGTTTCACCAATCTTTGACATAGTGATAATGTGACGTAAGCACCACATACATAGTGAATTTGTGACCAAAGCACAACGCAAATAGTGAAGAAAGTATCATAAGCACTATAAACACATTGAAAGTGTGACAAACGCATCATTGAACAGGTATAATGTGACCACAGCACCATAGAAAGTGTGAGCAAATTACAATTAAAACAGTTATAATGTGACATGGGAACTATAGAAACAGTGAAACGGTGACCAAAGTACCTTTGAAACAGTGATCATGTGACCTACGCACTATAGACACAATAAAAGGGTGACAAAAGCCCCATGAAAATAGTGATACTTCGACCAAATCAGCATGGACACATAGAAAGTGTAATAAAAGCACCATCTAAACAGTGAAAACGTGACCAAGGCACTAGAGACACAGTAAATGTGTGACCAACGTACCATTGAAAGAGTGATAGTGTGACCAAAGCACCATAGACATAGTAAATTTGTGACCAACACATCATTGAAGCTGTGATAATATGACATAAGCACCAATGAGAGTCAAAGTGTGACCAAAGCACCATAGACATAGTAAATTTGTGACCAACACATCATTGAAGCTGTGATAATATGACATAAGCACCAATGAGAGTCAAAGTGTGACCAAAGCACCATTCAAACTGTGACAATAATGACAAGAGACCATAGACGCAGTGAAAGAGTGTTAAACGGATCATTGAAACAGTGATAATGTGACATCAGCACCATACACAGAGTGAAGCTGTGACCAAAGCACCATTCAACCCATGATCATGTGACCAAAGCACCATAGACACAGTGATAGTGTGACAAAAGTACCATTGAAAAAGCGATAATGTGATCTAAGCATTATATATACAGTGAAAGTGTGACAAAAGTGCCACTTAAACAGTGATAATGTTACATAAGCACCATAGAAAAAGGTGAAACTATGACCAAAGCACCATTGAAACAATGATAATGTGACCAGACCACCATAGCCAGAATGAAAGTGTGACTAAAGCACAATTGAAACAGTGACGATATGATGAACTCACCATAGATACAGTGAAAGTGTGACCAAAGCACCATTCAAACTGCGATAATGTGACCAACGCACCATAGACATAGTGAAAGTGTGAGCAAAGCACCATTGAACCGTGTTAATGTGAGCAAAACACCATATACATAGTTAAAATGTGACCAAAGCACCATTGAGACAGTGACAATTTGACATAAGTACCAGAGATAGTGAAAGTGTGACCAACTCACAACTGAAACATTGATGATGTGATATACGCACCACAGACACGGTGAACGTGTGACCAAAGTACCATTGAAACAATGACAACGTGACCAAAGCATCATAGACGGAGTGAGAGTGTGAGAAAAGCAACATAAAAACAGTGATAATGTGACCCAAGCACTATAAACAAAGTGAAGGGTGACCAAAGTACAATGGAAACAGTGACCATGTGACATGAGAACTATAGACACAGTAAACGTGTGATCTAAGCACTATTGAAACAGTAATAATGTGACCAAAGCAGCATAGACACACCGAAAGTACAATCAATGCACAATTGAAAACATGATAATGTGACCAAGGCACCTAATACATAGTGAACGTGTGACCAAAGCAAAATCAAAAGAGTGAAAATGTGACCAAAGCACCATGGACATAGTGAAAATGTGACCAAAGCACCATTAAAACAGTGATGATGTGACCTAAGCACCATAGACACAGCTAACGTGTAACCAAAGCATCGTTGAAATTGTGATAATGTCACCTAAAGACCATAGACATCGTGAAAGTGTGACCAAAGCACCATTGAAACGGTGATAATGTGACCTTAGCAACATAGAAACAGTGAAAGTGTGACCAAAGCACCGTTGACGTAGTGATAATGTGACCAACGCACCATAAACATTGTGAAGGTGTGTCCAAAGCACCATTGAAACAGTGATAATGTGACCTAAGCACCATAGACACAGAGTATCTGTGACCAAAGCACCATTGACATAGTGATAATGTGACATAGGCACCATAGACACGGTGAAAGTGTGACCAAAGCACCATTGAAACCGTGACACTGAAACATAAACACTGTTGACACAATGAACGTGTGACCAATGGACCATGAAAATGGTGATAATGTGACCTCAGACCTAAAGATAAAGTAAAAGGGTGACCAAAGGACCATTGAAACCACAACCATGTGACCAAAGCACCATAAACACGGTAAATGTGTGATGAAAGTACCATTGCAACTTTGATATTGTGACCATAGAGACATAAACACAATGAATGTATGACCAAATCACCATTGAAACAGTGATAATGCAATCTAAGGACCATAGACACGGAGTAAGTGTGACAAAATCACCATTGGACCCGTGATAATGTGACCTAAGCACTATATGCACACTTAAAGTATGACCAAATCACCACTGGAACGGTGATAATGTGACCTACGCACCATAGAAACAGCAAAAGGGCGACCAAAGGACAATTGAAACGGTGACACCATGACTAAACCACCAGAGACACATTGAAAGTGTGACCAAAAGAACCATTGAAATGGAAGTAACGTGACCAAAGTAGCATAGACACGGTGAAAGTATGACCAAAGCACCATTGAAAGAGTGCTAAGGTGACCTAAGCACAATATACACAGTGAAAACGTAACAAGTGTACCATTCAAATGGTGATAATATGACCAAAGCACTACAGATACAGAAAGGTGTAACAAAAAACCATTGAAATGGTTATAATGTGACCTAAGCATCATATATGGTATAAAAGTGTGACCAAAGCACCATTGAATTAGTGATAATGTCATATAAGCAGTGTAGACACCGTGATAGTGTGACCAAAGCACCATAAAAGGAATTGATGATGTGACCAAAGCACCATGGACAAATGAAACTTGTGACCAATGCACCATTGAAACAGCGATGACGTGACCTAAACACTATAGAACAGTAAAAGTGTGACCAAGGCATCAGTGAACCAGTGATAATGTGGCCAAAGCACCATAGACACACTGAACGTGTGACCAAAGCACCATGGAAATAGTGATGAAAGTGACCTAACCACTATATACACAGTGAAAGTGTGACCACATCATCATTGAAACAATTCTAATGTGCCCAAAGCACCATATACATAGTAAATGTGTGAGCAAATCACCATTAAAACAGTGAGAATGTGACATAGGCACTGTAGACACAGTAAAAGGGTGACCACGGTACCGTTGAAACACTGATCATATGACATTGTTACCATAGACACAGTAAACATGTGACCAAAGCACCATTGAAACACTGATAATATGCCCAAAGCAGCATAGACGCAAATAAAGTGTGCCCAAAGCACCATTCAAACAGGGATAATGTTCCCTAGGCACCAGAGACACCGTGAATTTGTGACCAAAGTAACATTGAAAGAATGATAATGTAACTGAATCACCATAGACACGGTGAAAATGTGACCAACGCACCATTGAAACAGTGATAACGTGACATAAGCACCATAGACAATTAAAGTGTGCATAAAGCACCATTGAAACAGTGATAATGTGAAAGAATCACAATAGACACTGTAAAAGTGTGTTCAAAGCACCATTGAAACGGTCATACTGTGAGCTAAGCACCATAGACACAGTGAAGCCGTGACCACAGCACCATTGAAACGGTGATAATGTGACCTAAGCACCATAGACACAGTATTAGTGTGACCAAAGCACCCTATAAAAAGTGATAATGTGACATAAGCACTATAAATACAGTGAATGTGTGACCAAAGAACCATTGAGAAGGTGATAATATGGCGCTAGCACCGTAAAAAGGGTGAAAGTGTGACCAAAGCACCATTGAAACAGCGATAACGTGACCAGAACACCATAGCCACAAAGAAGGAATGACCAAAGTACCATTAAAACAGTGATAATATGACAAAAGCACCATAGACAGAGTGAAGGTGTAACCAAAGCACCATAGAAACATTGATGAGGTGACCAACGCACCATAAGCACAGTGGACGTGTGGCCAAAGCACCATTAAAACAGTGATAATGTGACCAAATCACCATACACACGGTGAAAATGTGATTAAAGCACCATTGAGACAGTGATAACTTGATAAAAGTACCATAGATAGTGAAGCTGTGACCAAAGCACCATTGAAACAGTGATAATGTGATATGAGCACCAACGACACAGTGAAAATGTAACCAAAGTACCATTGAAATAGTGATAATGTGACCAAGGCATCATAGACACAGTGAATATGTGAGAAAAACAACATTAACACCGTAATAATGTGACAAAGGCACTATAGAAATAGTAAAAGGAAGACCAAATTACCATTGAAACAGTGATCATGTGACCTAAGGACTATAGATACAGTACGCGTGTGACCAAAGCACCATTGAAACAGTGATAACGTGACCAAAACAGTACAGACAAAAAGAAAGTGTAACCAAATGCACCATTAAACAGTGATAATGTGACCGAGGCACCAGAGGCCTAGTGAACATGTGACCAAAGCACCATTGAAAGAGTGATCATGTGACCAAAGCACCATTGACACTGTAAAAATGTGACCGACGCACCATTGAAACAGTGATAATGTGACATAAGCACCATAGAGACAGTTAAAGTGTGACAAAAGGACAATTGGAATATAGATAACATGACCTAAGCAACATAGACACCGTGAAAGTGTGACAAATGCACCATTCAAATAGTGACAATGTGACATAAGCAGCATAGACATAGTGAAAGTGTTACCAAAGTACCATTAACATATTGATAACGTGACCAAAGCACCATAGACACAGTGAATGTGTGTCCAACGCACCATTGAAACAGTTATAATGCGACCTGAGCACCATGTACACGCAAACGAGTCACCAAAACACCATTAAAAGAGTGATAATGTGACCAAAACACCATATACACAGTGAAACTGTGACCAACACACGATTGAAATACTGATAATGCGACCTAAGCACCATAGACACAGTGAAAACGTGACCAAATCATCATTGAAACCGTGACCATGTAACCACAGCACTGTAGACACAGTCAAAGTGTGAGAAAATGACCACTGAAATGGTGATGCTATGACCTAAGCACTATACGTACAATAAGAGGGTGACCAAAGATAAAATGAAACTGCGATGATGTGACCAAAATACCATATACAAGTGTGACCAAAGCACCATTAAAATAGTGATAATGTGACCTAAGCACCATAAACACAGTGATAGTGTGACCAAAGCACCATTGAAAAGGTGATAATGTTACGCAAGCACTATAAGCACATTGAACATGTGACCAAAGTACCACCAAAACGGTGATTAGTGATCTTAGCACCATAGACAAAGTGAAATTGTGATCAAAGAACCATTGAAACAACAATACAGTTACCAAATCAACATAGAAATAATAAAAGTGTGACCAATGCACCCTTGAAACAGTGATTATGTGAACAAAGCACCATAGACACATTGAAAGTGTCACCAAAGTACCATTGAAGCAGTGAAATGTGACCTAATCTCCATGTTCACGTAAACGTGTGACCAAATAACTGTGAAAACAGTGATAACGTGACCAAAGCACCATATACACAGTGAAGCTGTGACAAGAGCACCATTGAAATAGTGACGATGTGACCTAAGCACCATAGACACAGTGAAAGTGTGACCAAAGCACCATTGAGACTGTGATAAGATGACCAAAGCACCATAGACATAGTGAAAGTGTGATAAAAGCACCATTGAAACTTTTATAATGTACCCATAGCGCCATAGACACACTGAAAGTATGAACGAAGCACCATAGACATAGTGAAAGTGTGAACAAATAACCATCAAAAGCATGATAATGTGACCTAAGCATTGTAGACAAAGTGAAATTCTGACCAATGCACCTTTGAAACAACGATAATGTGACCAAAGCATCATAGACAAAGCAAATGTATGACCAAAGCACCATTGACATTGATAATGTGACCAAATCACCATAGACATAAAGGAAGTGTGATCAAAGCACCATTCGAATAGTAATAATGTGACCAAAGCAGCATAGACATAGTGAAAGTGTGACCAAAGTACCACTAAAATAGTGATCATGTGTCCTCAATACCATAGACACCGTGAAAATGTGCCCAAAGCACCATTGGAATTGTGAAAATTTGACTCAAGCACCAAAGACACAGTGATAGTGTGATCAAGTCACCATTGAGAAGTTTGAATGCGACATATGCACTATAAACACAATGAACGTGTGACCAAAGTACCAGTGGAATGGTGATAATGTGACCTAAGCACCATGGACAAAGTGAAAGTGCGATTAAAGCACCATTGTAACAGTGACAATGTGACCAAAGAAACAGAGACACAATGAAAGTGTGACCAAAGCACCATTGGAACTGTGATAATGTGACCAAAGCACCATAGACACAGTGAAAGTGTGACAAAAGCACCATTCAAACAGTGATAATGTGACCAAGGCACCATAGACACAGTGGATGTGCGACAAAAGCACCATAGAAACTGTGATATGTGAACTAAGAACCATAGCCACAGTGCATGTATGACCATGTCACCATTGAAATTGTGATAACGTGACTTAAGCACAATATACACAGTGAAAGTGTTACCAAAGCACCATTGAAACAGTGAGAATGTGACATAAACACTATAGACACTGTGCAAGTGTAACCAAAGCACCACAAAAACAGTGGTAATGTGACCTAAGCACCCCATACACTGTGAAAGTAAGACCTAAGTACCATTGAAATGCTGATAACGTGACCAACCCACCATACAAAATGTGAAAGTGTATCCAAACCACCATTACCACGATGATAATGTGACCAAGGCACCACAAACACAGTGAAATTGTGACCAACGCACCATTCAAACAGTGAAAATGGAACCAGAGCACCACATACACGGTGAAAGAGTGACAAGCGCAACATAGAAATAGTGATGACGTGACCTAAGCACCATATATACAATGAAAGGGTGACCAAAGCATCATTAAACCAGTTTTAATGTGACCAAAGCATCATAGACACAGTGCAAGTGTGACCAACTCACCATCGAAAAAGTGGAAGTGTGACATAAGCACAACATACACATTGAAAGGGTGACCAATGTACCTTTGAAAGAGTGATACTATGACCCACAAACCATAGACATGTTGGCCTTCACATTCAACTCTGTTTGCCGCTCCACATCAGCCACAAACTCTTGCATGCACGCAAGGACCTCACTCTTCCGCTTCATTGGGTAGAGGTAGAGTTTCCGGCTGTGGTCATCGAAGAAGGTGATGAAGTAGCGAGCTCCGCCGATGGAGCTCTCAAGCGGTCCACACACATCTGTGTGTACCACGGCCAGTTTTGCCGATGCACGCGTCCCCTTGGCGACAAACGGCTGCCGAGTTGATTTGCCAATGATGCATGGCTCACACACGGTCTCCTTGGTTCCATCAAGGCTGCTGATTTGGAGACCCCGCACCACTTCCCTCTTATCCATCTCCTTCACTGTTGATGGAGAAATGTGGCAGAGTCGGCGGTGCCATAGGTCCAAGTCTCCTCCGTCCTTCGTTGCAAGATTGGCGGCGTTGGACCCCACCCGGCTGCTGAGGATCTTCGCGCGTAGCAGGTACAAGTCGTCCTCCCTCTTGGCACACGCAATCACCTCACCTTTGCCCTCTTTGCGGATGACGGCCTCCTTCTTTGTGAAGAGCACCTCAAGTCCCTTGTCGGTAAGGCGGCTGACGGAGAGCAGGTTTGCCCCAAAGTTAGGCATATGCAGCACATCCACAATTGATTGTGCTCGTGACAGGTTTTCCATCCACAATTGACTCAATGCGGACGTTACCTTCACCGGCGGCCACCTCTGTTTTTCCATTGGCCACCGTCATGGGTCTCTCCGAGGCGCCGTAAGTGACAAATGCCGCCCTGTTGCATTGTGTGTGGCGGCCTGATCCGGAGTCGATGACGGCAACTCCCGGGTCCTTCAAGTTGGTGGAGTTGTACACCATAAGGGCGTGCTCATCTGTCTTTCCGCCCCGCTGCGACCGATCTGTTTTCTTCTTGGGACAGTTGTGCGCGTAGTGGCCCTCCTTGCCACAGTTGAAGCACTCCCCCTTCTTGTCACCCTTCTTAGTGCCCTGTTTGGCACCCTTCCACTTGTCGCCTCGGCCTCCACTTTAAGGATGAACCGTGTAAGCGGAACTTGATGCCGCTGCATTCTCTCGACCGCCACGTCGCATCCACTCATTGCGCACGTACTCAGCAACCTTCNGACTCCAACTGTCCGGCAAGGCCAGAAGGAGGATCATAGCTTGAAACTGAGAGTCGACCTCCCAACCTGTGGCCACGCACTCCACTGCGAGGGACTCAATCTGCTGCATGATCTCCATGATGTTGTCGCCTTCGTTGGCTCGGAGGGTGACGAGCTGTTTGAAGATGAAGAGCTGATTGGCAAGGTTGCTTGACTGGTAGATGGAGCAGAGTTTTGACCATGCGTCCGCGGCCAGGGTGCATCCTTGGATGTGCCCAAGTTGTGATGGGCATAACGCGGACACAAGGAGCGCCAATGCCTTTTTGTTGCACTTCTTGTATGCCTCCTTCACCTCGGCCGTTGCAGTCTCCAGCGTAGCAGTCTTATCACCTTTTACAAGCTCAAGCAGTCCCTTGTCATCAAGGAAGACCTCAAACTGCCACCTCCACAAGGCAAAGCCTGTCCCATCAAACTTAAGGACAGCGCGGCTGCTCTCTTGCTCGCTGGTTGCCATGTGTTGCTATTGGGAGCGTGAAATCAAGCTGGCTTTGAACCCCTTAGAGGCGTGGGCCCGTAACCCTTTGTTGGCCTGAGGGTGAGTGTACACCCTGGAGGGTCCCTAGCAGTGGCTGTTTAACACCACCAACTGTTTTTGGAGAGACTGAAACTGTGGAGGCAACTGGTTCCAGGGATGGCAAAGTCTGGTCAGAGAGTGAGGCAATAGTTTTGGCCTCAATTGGCAAGAAATGAACACTTTATCAAGGCGCACAAGCAGTGGAATTTTATGGCCACTGATCTAAGCTTTCCAGAACACCAAAGCATGCCAGATTTGGAGCTTCCTAGCATATTCTATGGCTTCTAGAGTGCTCCTTGGTAGGCTGTCCTTTTCCCACCTAGGAAGGCATCCCTTCCCTCCTCTAGAAGCTTCTGCCCCTTCCTAGATTCCTCAGCTTGCTTCTAGTAGGAGGGAAGGTGTCCAGAAGACCAAGACACCTCTAGATGCCTTGTAGGACAAGTCACCCCTTCTAGAAGGTGTGCCACCTTCCTGGACCCTCACCTGGCCTTCTAGAATCTTAAAGAGGAACTCTAGAGGTTGAGCTAGCTTCCTGGCATCTATTTTCCACCTCCCTTGAGGCAGGGCATAATTTCATCTTGTGGGACTTGAACCCGGGCCCCTGCCTCCAGAGGTGGACACCATTAACCACTAAGCCACTAAGGCTTGTCTTTTTGGTGTTCCTTTTGTTTGGAGTCACTCCTGCCATGGTGAGGAGCATCATTCCAACAGGACACAGTGAAAGTGTGACCAAAGCACCATTGAAACTGGTATAATCGGACATGAGCACTATAGACAAGTAAAAGTGTACCAAAGCAACACTGAACGGGTGGTATTGTGACATAAGCACCATAGACACATGGAATGTATGACCAAAGCACCATTGAAAGAGTAATAATGTGACCAAAGCACCATAGAAACACTGAAAGTGTAATCATAGCACCACTGAAACAAGGATAATGTGACCAAAGCACCATAGACATAGTGAATATGTGATAAAAAAACCCTTGACACAGTGATAATGTGACCAAAAGACCATAGGAACAGTGAAATTATGACCAAAACACCTTTGACAAAGTGATTATAGGACCTAAGCACCATAGACACAGTGAACGTGTGACCAAAGCACCATTGAGACAGTGGTTATTTGACCTAAGCACCAAACAAATAGTGAAAGTGTGACAAAAGCACCATTGAAATAGTGATAACGTGACCTAATCACCATAGACACAGTGAAAGTGTAACTAAAGCACCATTGAAATAGTGATAATGTGACCAAAGCACTACAGACACGGGGAGAGTGTGACTAAAGCACCATCAAAACAGTGTTAAGGTAACCTTGCCATCATAGACATGTAAACGTGTGACCAAAGCACCGTAGACATAGCAAAACTGTGACCAAAGAACTAATGAAACAGTGATAATGTGACATAAGCACCATAGACATAGTGAACGTGTGACCAAATAACCATTGAAATAGTGAGAATGTGACCAAAGCACCATACACCTAGTGACTGTGTGAGAAAGGTACCATTGAAACCGTGATAGTATGACCCACGCAGAATAGACACGTAAAAGTGTAACCAAAGTACCATTTAAATGAGTATAACGCGACCTACGCACTATAGACACAGTGGGATTGTGACCAAAGCACCATTAAAACAGTGATAATATGACCCAAGCACCAAAGACACATTGAAAGTGCAACCAACGCACCATTGAAACAGGTATAATGTGACATACGCACCACACACAATGTGAAAGTGTGACCAAAGCACCATTGAAACGGCAATTATGTGACCAAAACACCACAGACATAGTGAACTTGTGACCAAAGCACCACTGAATCAGTGATGATATTACCAAAGCACCATAGACAAGGTTAAAGTGTGACCAAAGCACAATTGAAACAGTGATAATGTCACGTAAGCACCACAAGCACCATGAAAGTGTGATCAAATCACCATTGAAGCTAATACTCTGTGGCCAAAGTACCATTGGCATAGTGAATGTTTGGCCATAGCACCTTTGAAACAGTGATAGTGTGACGTAAGCTCCATAAACATAGTGAAAGTGTGACAAAGCACCAATGAGACAGTGATAATGTGACCTAAGAACCATAGACTCAGTGAAAGTGTGACCAATGCACCATTTAAATTGAGAAAAAAATACCTAAGCAATCTAGACACAGCGAAAGTGTGACCAGTACACCATTGAGACAGTATTAATGTGACCAAATCACTATATAAGCAGTTTGATGTGTGACCAAAGCACCTTTGAAACAGGGAAAACATGGCCAAAGTACCTTGACAGTGTGAAAGTGTGTCAAAAGAATCATTGAAATAGTGTGAACAAAGCATCATTGAACTAGTGGCAATGTCACATAAGCACACTAAAACTATGACCAAAGCATCATCAAAATAGTGGTAATGTCACATAAGCACTGTAGAAATGGTGAAGGATGTGACCAACTTACCATTGAAGCAGTGGTAATGTGACATAATCAGCATGGACATGGTCAAAATGAGACCAAAGGACCATGGAAAGAGTGATAATGTGACCAGAGGACCATAGACACGGTGCCGGTGTGATCAAAGCACCACTGAAACATTGATAACGCGACCTCAGCACCATAGCCAAAGTGAAAGTGTCACCAAAGCACCATTGAGATAGTGATTAAATCACCAGAGTAACATCGACAAATAAAAGTGTACCCAAAGCACCATTGAAGCAATGATAACATTACTTAAGCACTATAGACACAGTGAATTTGTGACCAAAGCACCATTGAAATAGTGAGAATGTGATCTAAGCACAATAGACGTAGTGAATGTGTGAGCAAGGTACCATTGAAACAGTAATAATGTGACCAAAGCACCATAGAAACTGTGAATGTGTGACCAAATCACCATTAACATAGTGATGACGTGACCAAAGCACCATAGAGAGAGTGAAAGTGTGACCAAAGCAACATGAAAGCAGTTATGATATGACCAAAGTACCATAAACAAAGTATACGTGTGTGAAAAGCAGCGTTGAAACAGTGAAAACGTGACTGAAGTGCCATAGACACTTTGGAAATGTGCCCAAATCACCAATGAAAGAGTGAGAATGGGACTAGAGAACCATAGACACAGTGAATGTATGACCAAAGCACCATTGCGACAAAGATTGTGTCACCTAAGCACCATAGACATAGTGAATGTGTGACCAATATACCATTCAAACAGTGATAATGTGAAAAAAAACACCATAGAAACATTGAAGGTGTGACCGAGGCACCATTGAAACCGTGATAATGTGACATAAGCACCATAGACATAATGAAATTTTAACCAAAGCACAATTGAAATAGTGATAATTTGACCAAAGTAATATAGACACAAATATGTGACCAGAGGACCATTAAAACAGTGATAGTGTGACCAAAGTACCATACACAGAGTGAAAGTGTGACCAAAGTACCACTGATGATGTTGATACGTGGAGTAGGCAATATAGACACTGAAAGTGTGAACAAAGCACCATTGAAACAGTCATACTAAGAAAAGCACCAAAGACAAGGTAAAAGTGTGACCAAAACATCATTGAAACAGTAATATTGTAATCAAAGCACAATAGACACAGTGAAAGTGTGACCAAAGAACCATTGAAACAGTGATAATGTTACCAAAGCACCATGGACAGAGTGAATATTTGACATGAGCACTGTTGGAACAGCAATAATGTGATCCAAGCACCATAGACACAATGGAAGTGTGACCAGAGAACTATTGAAACAGTGATATCGTGACCTACGCACAATAGAAACAGTAAACGTGTGACCAAATCACCATTTGAATGGTGATATTCTGACTTGAGTACTGTAGACATAGTGAAAGTGTGACAAAAGTACCATTGAAACAGTGATGTTATAACTAAAGAACCATAGAAAAAGGTGAAATTATGACCAAAGCACCATAGACATGGAAGTGCGACCAAAGCACCACGGAAACAGTGATGACATGAACCAAGCACTAAAATGACAGTGAAAGTGTAAGAAAAGCACAATTGAAACAATGACAATGTGACCTAAACGCTATAGACACAGTGAAAGTGTGACCAAAGCACGATTGAAACAATGATCATGTCACGTAAGCACCATATAAATACTGAAATTGTGATCAAAGCGTCATTGAAGCAATAATATGTGACCTTAGTACCGTTGTCATAATGAAAGGGTGACTAAAGCACCATTGAAATGTTGATAATGAGACCAAAGCACCAAAGATACAGTGAAGGTGTGAGTAAAGCAGAATTGAAACAGTGATAATGTGACCTAAGCACTATACACACTGTGAAAGTGTGACCAAAGCACCATTGAAACAGTGATAATATGACCAAAGCACCAAAGACACATAAATGTGTGATGAAAAACCATTGAACTAGTGATAATGTGACACGAGCACAACAGACGGTGAAGCTGTGACCAAAAGAACAACTGAAACAGTTATTATATGACATAAGGACCAAAGACACAGTGAAAGTGTTACCAAAGCATCATTGAAAAGTTTATAATGTGACGAAAGCACCAAAGACACAGTGACGGTGTGACCAAAGTACCATTGAAAGAGTGATAATGTGACCTAATCACCATAGACACAGCAAAAGAGTAACCAGAGCATCATTGACAGAGTGAGGATGTGACCCAAGCACCAAAGACACAGTGACAATGTGACCAAAGCACTATTGAAACAGTGATAACATGACCAAAGCGCCAAAGACATGGTTAACGTGTGACCAAAGCACCATTGAAACAGTGATGATGTAACCAAAGCACCATCCACAGAGTGAAAGTATGACCAAAGCACCGTTGATACAGTGATAATGTGACCAAAGGATCATAGACAGAGTGAAAGTGTGACCAAATCACCATTAAACTAATGATGATATGACTAAAGCACCATAGACACAATAGAAGTCTGACCAAAGCACTATTGGAACCGTGATAATATGACCAAAGTACCACACACACAGTGAATGTGTGACCAAAGCACCATTGAAACGGTGATCATGTGACCCGAGCACCATAGACAGAATGAAAGTGTGACCAAAGTACCATTGAAACGTTGATATAATGACCAAAGAGCCATAAACAGTGAAAGTCTGACAGAAGCACCATTGAAGCAGTGATAATGTGACGAAAGCACCATAGACACAGTCAAAGCGTGACCAAAGCACCATTTAAGCAGTGATAATGTCTCAAAAACACCATAGGCACCTTGAACGTTTGACCATAGCACAATTGATGCTGTGATAGCGTGAATTAAGCACCATAGACTTGGTAAAAATGAGACCAAAGCGCTATTGACACCGTGACTATGTGACCAAAGCACCATAGACACACTACACGTATGACCAAAGCACCATTAAAACAATGATAGTGTGACCAAATGTCAATAGTGATAACATGACCAGAGCACCGTAGACACATGAAAGTTTGACCAAAACACCATTGAAACGGTGATAATGTGACCTAAGCATCATAGATACAGTGAAAGTGTGACAAAAGCAACATTGAAATAGTGATAATGTGACATAAGCAATATAGTCAGAGTAAACTTGTGACCAAAGCACAATCAAAATAGTGATAATGTGACCAAGGCATCATACACATAGTGAAAGAATGACTAAAGCACCATTGAAACAGTGATGACGTGACCTTAGCACTGTATACATAGTGAAAGTGTGACCAAAGCACCATTGAAACAGTGATAATGACACATGTGCCCCATAAACACAGTGAAAGTGTGACCTGAGCACTATTGAAACAGCGATAAGGTGACCTACTCACTATAGACACAGTGATTGTCGCCAAATCACCATTGAAAGAGTGATAGTGTCACCCAGACACCATGGAAACAGTGAAAGCGTGACCAATGCACCTTTAGAATAGTGATAATGTGACCTTATCAACACAGAAGCAATGAAAGTCTGACCAAAGCTCCATTGAAATGGTGATGATGTGACCAAAGCACCATAGACAAAGTGAGAGTATGACCAAGGTAACATTGAAACAGTAATAATGTGACCAAAGTACCATAGATACAGTGGAAGTATGAGCAAAGCAATATTGAAACAATGATAATGTGACCAAAACACCATATAAACAGTGCAATTGTGTCCAGAGCACTACTGAAACAGTTGTAATGTGACCAAAGTACCATACATACTTTAGGAATGCGACCAAAGCACCATTGAAAGGGTGAAGTTGTGACCAAAAAACCATAGACACAATAAAAGTGTGACCAAAGCACCATTTAATCGTTGACATTGTCATCTAAGTACCATATACACAGTGAAAGTGTTATCAAAGCACCATTGAAGCAGTGATAATGTGACCTAAGCATCATAGGCACGGTGAAAATGTTACCAAAGCACCATTGAAACAGTGAGTATTTGATGAAAGTACCGTAGACACATTGAAGGTGTGACCAAAGCACCATTGAAATAGTGATAATGTGACCAAAGTACGATAGAAAAAGTAACATTGTGACCAATGCACCATATAAAGAGTGACAACGTGGCCTAGGCTATGATTAGAGCACAATTGAAATAGTGATTATGTGACATAAGCACCATAGACACAGTGAAAGTGTCACCAAAGCACCATTAAAACAGTGATAGAATGACCAAAGCCCCATGGATTCATAAAAGTGTGATGAAAGCACAATTGAAACAGCGATAATGTAACCAAAGTACCATAGAGAGTGAAAGTGTGACCAAAGCACCATTGAAACAGTGATAATGTGATCTAAGCACAATAGACACGGTGAAATTATGACCAAAGCACTATTGAAAGAGTGATAATATGCACAAATCACCACGGGCACAGTGATGTCGTGACCAACGCACCATTGAAATAGTGATATTGTGACCTAAGCACCATAGACACAATGATAGATTGACCAAAGCACCATTGAAAGAGTGATGACGTGACCTAATCACTATAGACACAATGAAAAAGTGACCAAAACACCATTGTAACAATTATAATGTGACCTAAACACCATAGGCAAATTATAATTATGACCAAAGTACTATTGCAACAGTAATAATGTGACCTACGAGCTATAGACACGATGAAAGTGTGACCAAAGTACCATTGAAAAGGTCATAATGTGCCCTAAGCTCTGTAGACACAGTGAAAGTGTGACCAAAGCAGTATGAAAACAGTGAGAATGTCACCTAAGTACCATAGGCACAGTGAACGTGTGACCAAAGCACCATTGAAGCAATGACAATGTGACCTAAGCCCCGTAGGCATAGTGAAAGTATGACCAATGCACCATAGACACACTAAGGTGTGACCAACACAACATTGAAATAGTGCTAATGTCACATAAGCACAAACGTACAGTGAAATTGTGTCAAATGCACCATTTAAACAGTGATAATGTGGCATAAGCACCATATACACAGTGCAAGTTTGATCAAAGCACCCTTGAAATAATGATAATACGACCAAAGCATCAAAGAGGGAGTTAAGTGTGACCAACAGCACAATTGAAAAGGCGATGTCATGACCTTAGCACAATAAGCATGGTGAAAGTGTGACCAAAGCAGCATAGAAAAATGGATAATGTGACCAAAGTACCAGACACAATAATGCGACTAAAGCACCATTGAAATAGTGATAATGTGACCTAAGTCCCATAGACAAAGTGTAAGTACGACCAAGGAACTAATGAAATAGTGATGATGTTGCCTTAGCCCCGTAGAAATGATGAGTGTGACCAATGCACCATCGAAATAGTGATTATGTGACCAAAGCACCATAAAACAGTGAAATTGTAACCAAAGTACCATTGAAATATTTATTGTGTTACCAAAGAAACATAGACACATTGGAAGTATGACCAAAGCACCATTGAAACAGTGACAATGTCTCCAACGCAACATAGACACAGGAGAGTGTAACCAAGGCACCATTGAAACAGTGAAAATGTGACCAAAGCACCATAAAGACAATGTAAGTGTGACCAAAGCACCATTGCAACAGTGATGATGTGATAAAAGCACTGTAGACACTGTGAACGTGTGACCAAAGTATCATTGTAAACGTGATAATGTGACCTAAGTACCATAGACACAGTGAAAGTGTAACCTAAGAACCTTTGAGACAGTGATAATGTGACCTGAGCACCATAGACACAGTGAAAGCGTGACCATATCACCATTGAAATAGTGAACATGTAACATAAGAACTATACACATAATGAAAGTGTGATCAAAGCACCATTGAAACAGAAATTACGTGACCAAAGCTCTATAGATATGGTGACAGTGTGACCAAAGCACCATTCAAATAGATATCATATGACCAATGTTCCATGGACACTGAAATTTGACCAAAGCAACAATGAAACACCGATAATGAGACGTAAGCACCATAGACACAGGGAACATGTAACGAAAGCACCATTTAAATAGTGATAACAGGACCAAATCACCAATAACACATAAACGTATGACCAAAGCACCGTTGCTATAGTGATAATGTGGTATAAGCATGATAGACCCAGAGAACATGTGACCAATGCACCATTCAAACAGTGATAACATTGCCAAAACATCACATTCACAAAAATGTGTTACCAAAACACCATTGAAACACTGATTATGTGACTTCACCATCATATATACAGCAAAAGCGTGACAAAAGCACCATTGAAACAGTGACAATGTGACCTAAGCACCATAGACACAGGGAAAGAGTGACCAATCTACCATTCAAATGATAATGATGTGATCAAAACATCTTAGACACGGTGAATGTTTGACCAAAGCGCCATTGAAACAGTGAAGATTTCAGCTTAGCACTATAGACATAATGAAAGTGGGACCAAAGCACCATTGAAATAGTTATTATATGACCAAAGCACCATAGACACAATAATGTAACCAAAGTACCATTGCAATAGTGATTAAGTAACCTAAGCACCATACATGCAGTGGGAATCTGACCAAAGTACTGTTGAAACAGTGATAATGTGACTTAAGCACTGTAGACAAAGTATGTGTGACCAAAGCACCATCAAAACAGTGATGGTGTGACCAAAGCACCATAAACACAGCGAAAGCCTGACTGAAGCACTATTGAAACAATTATAATGTCACCAGAGCACCATAGACAGAGTAGATGTGTGACCAAAGCACCACTGAAACAGCGATAATGTGACCTAAGCACCATAGACACAATGAAAGATTGACCGAAGCACCGTTGAAACAGTGATAACGTAACCAAAGAACCATATACGCAGTGAAAGTGTTACCAAAGCACCATTGAAACAGCGATAATGTGACCAAAGCACCATAGATTGAGTGAAACGGATTCCAAAGCACCACAAAAACAGTGATAATGTGACCAATGCACCATTGACGTAGCGGAAATGTGACCGATGCACCGTAGAGACAATGATAATGTGACCTAAGCACCATACACACGGTGAAAGTGTGACCAAATCAGCATTATACGGTGTTCATGTCACCACAATAGCATAGAAACAGTAGAAGTGTGACCAAGGCTCCATTGAAGTAGTGAAAAAAAACACAAGCACCATATACACAATGAACAAGTGACCAAGGCACCATTGCAACAGTGATAGTGTGAACAAAGACTATAGACACGATGAATGTGTGACCAAAACACCATTGAGATAGTGATAGTGTGACGAAGGCACCATACATACAGTGAAGGTGTGACGAAAGTAAAATTGAAACAGGGATAATGTGACCTAAGCACCATAGAAACAAATCAAGAGACCAAAGCACCATTCAAACAATGATAATGTGACCAAAGCTCCATAGACACAGGGATAGTGTGACCAAAGCACCATTGAAACAGTGATCATGTAACATAAGGACCATAGACACAATGAATCCAAAGCACCATTGACAGAGTGATGACGTGACCTAAGCATTATACACTCAATGAAAATGTGACCAAAGCACCATTCAAACAGTGATGATATGACAAAACCACCATAGATACTGTAAAAGTGTGACCAAAACACCATAGACATAATGATAATGTCACATAAGAACCATAGGCACAGTGAAGTGTTGACCAAAGCACTATTGAAACAGTGATGACGTGACATACGCACCATAGACATAGTGAACATATAACCAAAAGATCATTGAAATAGTGGTAATGTGACCAAAGCACCATAGACATAATAAAGGTGTTACCAAAGCACCATTGAAATATTGATTATGCAACATACGGACCGTAGACATGGTGAAAGTAAGCCTGGTGCATCATTAAAGCAGTGATGATATGACCAAAGCACCATATACCCATAAACAAGTGACCAAAAAGTCATTGAAAATGTCAGAATGTCACCTTATTACCATACATACAGTGAACGTGTGACCAAAGGACCATCGAAACAGTGATAACGTGACCTAAGGACTATAGACACAGTGAAAGTGTGACCAATGCACCATTGACAATATGACCAAAGTACCATGGACACATAAAATTATGACCAAGGCACCATTGAAATAGTAATGATGTGACCTCAGCACCATAGACATGAAAACGTGTGACCTAAACACCATTGAAACAGTGATAGTGTGATATACGCACCATAGACATAGTGGACGTGTGGCCAAAGCACCATTGCAGTAGTGATAATGTGATCAAAGCATCATAAACATAGAGAACGTCTGACCAAAGCACCATTGAGACGGTGTTGACGTGACCTTAGCACTATAGACATATTCAAAGTGTAACCAAAGCACCATTGAAACAGTTATAGTGTAACCAAGGCACCATAAACACAATAATGTGACAATGTCACCATTCAAACAGTGATAATGTGACATAAGCACCATATACAAAGTGAAAGTGTGACCAACGAACTATTGAAACAGTTATACTGTGACCTAAGCACTGTAGACATGGTGAGGGTGACCACTGCACCATTCAAACAGTGATAATGTGACCCAACCACCACAAACACATTGACAGCACGACCAAAGCACAATTGAAATAGTGATAATGTCAGCCGAGTTCCCTAGACTCAGTGAAAGTCGTATTAAAGCACCATTGAAAAAATAACAATGTGACCTAAGAACCATAGTCACAGTCTAGGTGTGACCAAAGCACCATTGGAATAGTGATTATGTGACCAAAGCACCATAGACACAGTGAAAGTGTAACACATGCACCATTAAGACAATGACATGTCACCCAAACACCATAGACACGGTGAAAGTGTGACCAAAGCACCATTGAAACGGTGATAATGTGACTAAAGCACCATAGAGACACTCAAAGTGTGTCCAAAGCACCATTGAAATAGTGACAACGTGACCTAAGCACCATATACATAGTGAAAGTGTCACTTGCGTACCATTAAGATTGTGAGAATGTGACGTGAGCACCATGGACAAAGTGAAAGCGTGACCAGAGCACAATTGAAACAAAGACAAAGTAACCCAAGAACTATAGACAAAGTGAAAGAGTGACCAAAGCACCATTGCAATGTTAATTGTGTGACAGGAGCAATATAGACACAGTGAATGTATGACCAAAGCACCATTGAAACAATTATGATTTTACCAAAGCACCATACACACTGTGGAGGTGTGACCAAAGCAGTATTACACCAATGATAATATGTCCAAAGCAATATAGACACAGTAAACGTGTGACCAAAGCAATATTACAGCAGTGATAATGTGACCAACGTATCATAGACTCGGTAAAAGTGGTACCAAATGACCATTTACACAGTGAACATGTGACCTACAGACCATCAACAAAGTGAAGGTGTGACCAAAACACCATTGAAATAGTGATAACATAACCTAAGCACTATAGACACACTAAAGTATGACTAGAGCACCATTGAAACTGTTATGATGTGATTGAAGCAATATAGACAGAGTGAACGTGTGATCAACGCACCTTTGAGATAGTGACAACGTGACCAAAGTACAAAAGACAATGTGAAAGTGTGACCTACCCACCATTGAAACACCGATAATGTGACCACAGCACCATAGACACAGTGAATGTATGCCAAAAACACCCTTGAAACAGCGATAATGTGACCTAAGCACCATGGACGAAGTGAAAGTGTGAACAAAGCACCATTGAAACAGTGATAGTGTAACCAAAGCACCATAGACACAGTGAAAGTGTGACCAAAGCTCCATTGAAACAGTGATAGTGTGATATACGCACCATAGACATAGTGGACGTGTGGCCAAAGCACCATTGCAGTAGTGATAACGTGATCAAAGCATCATAAACATAGAGAACGTCTGACCAAAGCACCATGAACACAATAAACGCATGAGCAAAGCACCATTGAACCAGTGATAATGCGCCCAACCCAGTATAACCACAGTGAAAGTATGACCAAAGCTCCATTGAAACAGTGACAAGGTCTCCAACGCAACATAGACACAGGAGAGTGTAACCAAGGCACCATTGCAACAGTGATAGTGTGATATACGCACCATAGACATAGTGGACGTGTGGCCAAAGCACCATTGCAGTAGTGATAACGTGATCAAAGCATCATAAACATAGAGAACGTCTGACCAAAGCACCATGAACACAATAAACGCATGAGCAAAGCACCATTGAACCAGTGATAATGCGCCCAACCCAGTATAACCACAGTGAAAGTATGACCAAAGCTCCATTGAAACAGTGACAAGGTCTCCAACGCAACATAGACACAGGAGAGTGTAACCAAGGCACCATTGCAACAGTGATAGTGTGATATACGCACCATAGACATAGTGGACGTGTGGCCAAAGCACCATTGCAGTAGTGATAACGTGATCAAAGCATCATAAACATAGAGAACGTCTGACCAAAGCACCATGAACACAATAAACGCATGAGCAAAGCACCATTGAACCAGTGATAATGCGCCCAACCCAGTATAACCACAGTGAAAGTATGACCAAAGCTCCATTGAAACAGTGACAAGGTCTCCAACGCAACATAGACACAGGAGAGTGTAACCAAGGCACCATTGCAACAGTGATAGTGTGATATACGCACCATAGACATAGTGGACGTGTGGCCAAAGCACCATTGCAGTAGTGATAACGTGATCAAAGCATCATAAACATAGAGAACGTCTGACCAAAGCACCATGAACACAATAAACGCATGAGCAAAGCACCATTGAACCAGTGATAATGCGCCCAACCCAGTATAACCACAGTGAAAGTATGACCAAAGCTCCATTGAAACAGTGACAAGGTCTCCAACGCAACATAGACACAGGAGAGTGTAACCAAGGCACCATTGCAACAGTGATAGTGTGATATACGCACCATAGACATAGTGGACGTGTGGCCAAAGCACCATTGCAGTAGTGATAACGTGATCAAAGCATCATAAACATAGAGAACGTCTGACCAAAGCACCATGAACACAATAAACGCATGAGCAAAGCACCATTGAACCAGTGATAATGCGCCCAACCCAGTATAACCACAGTGAAAGTATGACCAAAGCTCCATTGAAACAGTGACAAGGTCTCCAACGCAACATAGACACAGGAGAGTGTAACCAAGGCACCATTGCAACAGTGATAGTGTGATATACGCACCATAGACATAGTGGACGTGTGGCCAAAGCACCATTGCAGTAGTGATAACGTGATCAAAGCATCATAAACATAGAGAACGTCTGACCAAAGCACCATGAACACAATAAACGCATGAGCAAAGCACCATTGAACCAGTGATAATGCGCCCAACCCAGTATAACCACAGTGAAAGTATGACCAAAGCTCCATTGAAACAGTGATAATATGACCAAAGGAGCATAGACACGGTAAGCGTATGACCAAAGTACCATTGAAATAGTGATAACATGAGCAACGTGCAATGAAAACATGTAAGTGGGAGAAAAATACCTTTGAGACAGAGATAATGTGACCAAGCACCATAGATATAGTCAAAGTGTGACCATCGACCATTGAATCCATGATTATATGACACAAGTACCATAGACACAGTGATGGAGTGACCAAAGCACTAACAAAAGAGTGATAATGTGACCAAATTCCCATGGAAACATAAAATTGTGACCAAAGCACCATTAAAACAAGAATAATGTGACCTACGCATTGTAGACACAGTCAAAGTGTGACCATAGACCATTGAATCCATGATAATATGACACAAGTACCATAGACACAGTGATGGAGTGACCAAAGCACCACCAAAACATTGATATTGTGACCTAAGCACCATATACACAGTCGAAGTGTGACCAAAGCATCATTGAAACCGTAATAATGTGACATGAGCATAATAGAGAGATTGAAAAAATGACCAAAGCACGGTTGAAACAGTAATAATATGACCAAAGCTCCATTAACACAGTAAAAGTGTGACCAAAGCACATATGAAACAGTGCAAATGTAGCCAATGCACCATAGACATAGTGAAAGTGTGACAAAAGCANGTATGCCAAAAACACCCTTGAAACAGCGATAATGTGACCTAAGCACCATGGACGAAGTGAAAGTGTGAACAAAGCACCATTGAAACAGTGATAGTGTAACCAAAGCACCATAGACAGCGCAAAAGTCGGACCAAAGCACCATTAAAACAGTAATAATGTGACCAAAGTACTGTGGACACAGTGAAATATGACCAAAGCACAATCGAAACAGTGACAATGTGACCAAACTACCATAGACAATGTGAAATTTTGACCAAAGTACCATTGAAACAGTGATGATATGACAAAAGCGCCATAGACGTATTGAATATGTGACAAAGGACCACTGAAATAGTGATAACATGACCAACGTGCAATGAAAACATGTAAGTGGGAGAAAAATACCTTTGAGACAGAGATAATGTGACCAAGCACCATAGATATAGTGAAAGTGTGACCAAAGCATCATTGAAACCGTGATTAAATGACCTAAGCACCATAGACAGAATGAAAGTTTGACAAAAACACCATTGAAAGAGTCATGACGTGACCTAAGTACTCTATACACAGTGAAAGCGTGACCAAAGCACCATTGAAACGATGATAACATGACCAACGCACTATAGACACGATAAAAGCGTGACCAAAGCACCATTAAAACAGTTCAAATGTAAATAAAGCACCATAGACACAGAGAAATTGTGACCAAAACACTATTGAAACAGTGGTAATGTTACATACGCATTGGAGACACAGTGAGTGTGACCAAAGCACCATTGAAACAGTGATGATGTGGCCAAAGCACCATACATACATTGAAAGCGTGACCAAAGCACCATTGAAACAGCGATAACTTAACCAACGTACAATAGACACTGTGAAACTATGACCAGAGCACCATTGAAACAGAGATAATGTGACCAAAGCACTATAAACACAGTGAAAGTGTGACCAAATCACCATTAAAACAGTGATAATGTGACAAAGGCATTATAGGCGTAGTAAACGTGTGACCAGAGCAACATTGAAACAATGATAATGTGACCAAAGCACCACACACTCTGTGAATGTGTGACCAAAGCACGATTGAAACCATGATAATGTGACCTAAGGACCATAGACAAAGTGAATGTGTGACCAAAGCACCATTGAAAAAGTGACAATGTGATCAAAGCACCATAGACACAGTGAAAGAGTGACCAAAACACCATTTAAAGAGTAATGACTTGACCTAAGTTCTATAGACACAGTGAAAGTGTGACCAAAAGTACCATTGAAATAGTGATATTATGACCAAAGCACCATGAACACAATAAACGCATGAGCAAAGCACCATTGAAACAGTTATAGCATAGCCAAAGCACCATAAACAGAGTAAAAGTGTGACCAAAGCACCAATGGAACAGTGATAATGTGACCAATGCATCATAGACATAGTAAAACTGTGACTAAAGAACCATTGCAAGAGCGAGGATGTGACCAAAGCACCATACACACTGTAGAAACGTGACCAATGTACCATTGACCTAGTGATAATGTGACCTACGTATCATAGACAAAGTGAAAGTGTGACCAAAGCACCATTGAAACGGTTATAGTGTGACCAAAGCACCATATACACACTCAAAGTGAGACTAACGCACCATTGAAATAATGATAATGTAACCAAAGCACCGTATACAATGAAACTATGACCAAACCACCATCAAAACACCGGTAATGTGACCAAAGCACCATAGACTCGATGAAAGTGTGACCAAAGCACCATTTAAACAGTGCTAATGGGACTTAAGTACCATGGACGCAGTCAATATGTGACCAAAGAACCATTGAGACTGTGATAATGTGACCTATGCACCAGAGACACAGTGAAAGTGTAATCAAAGCACAATTGAAACAATGATTATATGACCAAAGCACCATAGACACGGTAATCGTGTGACCAATTCACCATTGAGACAGTGAAAATGTGACCAAAGCACCAAAGACACGATGAATTTGTGACCAATGAACCATTGAAACAGTGATATTGTGACCAAATTACCATAAACAGAGTGGAAGTGTGACCAAAGCACCATAGACACGGTAATCGTGTGACCAATTCACCATTGAGACAGTGAAAATGTGACCAAAGCACCAAAGACACGATGAATTTGTGACCAATGAACCATTGAAACAGTGATATTGTGACCAAATTACCATAAACAGAGTGGAAGTGTGACCAAAGCACCATTGAAACAATAGTTATTGTGTCAAGAGCAATATAGACATGGTGAAAGAGTGACCAAAGCACTAACAAAAGAGTGATAATGTGACCGTAGTACCGTAGACAATGTGAAAGTGTGACCAAAGTACCATTGAAACAGTGATAACGTGATAAAAGCACCATAGAAAGGGCAAAGGTGTGACAAACGTACCACTAAAATAGTGATAATTTGACCTAAACACCATATACACAGTGAAAGTGTAACCAAAGCACTAATGAAATGGTGATAATGTGACCAAATTCCCATGGAAACATAAAATTGTGACCAAAGCACCATTAAAACAAGAATAATGTGACCTACGCATTGTAGACACAGTCAAAGTGTGACCATAGACCATTGAATCCATGATTATATGACACAAGTACCATAGACACAGTGATGGAGTGACCAAAGCACCACCAAAACATTGATATTGTGACCTAAGCACCATAGACACAATGAAAGTGTGACAAAAGCAACATTGGAACAGTGATACTGTGACCAAAGCACCATTGAACCAGTGATAATGCGCCCAACCCAGTATAACCACAGTGAAAGTATGACCAAAGTACATTTGAAACAGTGATAATATGACCAAAGGAGCATAGACACGGTAAGCATATGACCAAAGTACCATTGAAGCAGTGATGATGTAACCAAAGCACCAACAACACAGTGACATGTGACCAAAGCACCCTTAGAAACCTGATAGTGTGACCAAATAACCATAAACAGAGTGAAAGTGTGACCAAAGTACCATTGAAATAGTACTAATGTGACCAAAGTATTATAGACATTGTGAAAGTATGACCAAAGCTCCATTGAAGCAGTGATACTGTAGTAAACGTACCGTAGACAATGTGAAAGCGTGACCAAAGTACCATTGAAACCGTGATAACGTGACGAAGACACAATAAACACAGTGAAAGTGTCACATAAGTACCACAGAAACATTGATATTGTGACCAAAGCACCATAAACTGACTTAAAGTATGCTTAAACCAGCATTGAAACAGTGATACTATCACCAAAGCACCGTATACACATTAAAAGTGTGACCAAAGCACCATTGAAATAGTGAAAATGTGACATAAACACAATAGACACAATCAAAGTGTGACAAAAGCACCATTGTGACAGTGATAATGTGACCAATGTACCATATTCAAACTATAAGTGTGACCAATACACCATTGAAACAGTGATAATGTGACAAAAGCACCATGGACAAAGTCAAAGTGTGACCAAAGCACCATTGAAAAGGTGATACTGTGACCAAAGCAATGTCGACTCGGTGAAAGTGCTACAAAAGCACCATTGAAACAGTTATGTTGTGACCTAGGTACCATAGACATAGTGATAGTGTGACCTAAGCACCATTGAGTCGGTGATAATGTGACCTAATCACCATGGACACAGTGAAACTGGGACCAAAGCACCATTCAAATATTGATAGTGTAATCTAAGAGCTATGGATGAAGTGAAACTGTGCCCAAAGCACCATGGAAACAATAATGATGCGATAAAAGCACTAGGGACAGAGTGAAAGTGTGACAAAGGAACCATTGAAACAGTGATAATGTGACCGTAGTACCACAAACAATGTGGAAGTGTGACGTAAGCACTATTTATGAAGTGATAACGTGACCCAAGCACCATAGACACGGTGAAGGTGTGATGAAAGCACCACTAAAACAGAGATAGTGTGACCTACGCACCATAGACACAGTGAATGTGTAACCAAAGCACCATAAAAATAGTGACAATATGACCAAAGTATCATGGAAACATAAGCGTGTGACCAAAGCACCATTGAAACAGCGACAATGTGAAGTAAGAACCATATTCATAGTGGAAGTATGACCAAAGCAACAGTGAAATGATGATAATGTGACCTAACCACCATAGCCACACTGAAAGTGTGACCAAAGCACCATTCAAAGAGTGATTATGTGACCAAAGCACCATAGACACAATAAACATGGGACCAAAGCACCATTGAAACCGTTATAATGTAACCAATGCACCATAGACGGAGTGAAACTATGATCAAGGTACCATTGAAAGGGTGAGAATGTGACCAAAGCACCATATACACGGTAGAAGTTTGACCAAAGCACCATTAAAACAGTGATAATGTGACGTAAGCACTATAGCCACGGTGAAAGTGTAACCAAATCACCATTGAAACGGTGATAGTGTGACCACAACACCATAGACACAGTGAAAGTGTGACCAATGCACCATTGAAATAATGACATTACAACCAATGCACCATAGACAATGAAAATGTGAACAGAGCACTGTTGAAGCAGTGATAACGTGACCGAAGTACCATCGACTATGTGAAATTGTGACCAAAGCACCATAGCCACAGGCGCAACGACAATGTGACCAAAGTACCATTGGAACAGTGATAAAATCACCAATGCACCATAGACAATGAAAATGTGACCAGAGCACTGTTGAAGCAGTGATAATGTGACCGAAGTACCATCGACTATGTGAAATTGTGACCAAAGCACCATAGCCACAGGCGCAACGACAATGTGACCAAAGTACCATTGGAACAGTGATAAAATCACCAATGCACCATAAACACAGTAGAAGTGTGACCAAAGTACCATTGAAATAGTTATCATGTGACGTAAGCACCATAGATACAACAAACGTGTGACCAAAGCAATGATGAAACACTGATAATGTGACCAAAGCACCATAGAGAAAGTGACTGTGTTACCAAAGCACCATTAAAACCATGATAATGTGACCAAATCACCAAAGACACAGTTAAATTGTGACCAAAGCACCATTGAAGCAGTGATAATATGACCCAAGCACTATGGACACAGTGAAAGCGTTACCAGAGCACCATTGAAACGGCGATAATAAGACCAAAGCACCAGAGATTCAGTGAAAGTGTTACCAAAGCATTGTTGAAACAATGATAATGTGACCTAAGCACCACAAAGATGGTGAAAGTGAGACATAAGCAGCATAGATGTAGTGATAATGTGACCTAAGCACCATAGACACAGTGAACGTGTGACCAAACCACCATTGACATGTCGATAATGTAACCTAAGGAATATAGACATAGTGAAAGTGTGACCCATGGACCATTGAAATAGCACTGATGTGATCAAAGCACTACAGATAGTATGAAAGTGTGAGCAAAGCACCATTGAAACAGTGACAATGTAACCGAAACACCATAGACAATGTGAGAGGTCGACCAAAGCACCATTGAGACACCGATAACATGACCAAAGCACCATAGACAAAGTAAAGGTGTGGCCAAAGCACAATTGAAACACTGATAATGTGACCTAAGCACCATGGACACAATGAAAGTGTGACCAAAGCACCATTGAAACATTGATTGTGTGACCGAAGCACCAAAGACAGAGTGAACGTCTTACCAAAGCACCATTGAAACTGTAATAATGTGACCGAAGTACTACAGACACAGTGAAAGTTTTACCAAAGCACCATAGAAACAGTGATACTGTGACTGAAATACCGCAGAGAATGTGAAAATGTGAGCAAAGCACCATTGAAACAATGAGAATGTGACAAAAGCACCATAGACACACTGAATATGTGACCAAATAACGACTCAAATAGTGATAACATGACCAAAGTATGATGGAAACATATAAGTGTGACAAAAATACCTTTAAAACATTGATAATGTGACCTTAGCATCATAGATATGGTGAACATGTGAGAAAAACACCGCTGCAACTATGATAGAATGACATAATGACCATATACACAGTCAACGTTTGACCAAAATACCATAGAAAGAGTCATGTTGTGACCTAAGTACTATAGACACAGTGAAATCGTGACCAGAACACCATTGAAACAGTGATGATATGACCAAATTACCATGGACATGATAAAAGTGTGACCCAAGCACCATTGAAACAGTGATAATATGACCAAAGCACCATAAATACACTACAAACGTGACCAAAGCACCATAGACACAGTTACATTGTGACCAAAGCACCATAAAACAGTGACAATGTGACTTAAGCACCATAGACACAATGAAAGTGTGACCAAAGCACCATTCAAACAGTGATAATGAGACTGAAGCACCATGGACAGAGTGAAAGTGTGACCAGAACACCATTGAAACAGTGATAATGTGACAAAAGGACTATGGACACAGTAAATGTGTGACCATATGTTATACCCTTTTCCGCCATCGGCCGGAATCGGATCTGAAAGCATGCAAGGATCAGCTCCGTATGTGTTTGCTCGTTCTGGGCTACCCCCGCGACTCCGTGCTCCCTACTTTCCAATTCTACCATAGGCTATGTTGTATATTCTTGCTTCATCAACCGGATGACTTTCCCAAATGTTCAATGGATCATTCGCCAGATTAGTACCGGAAATATGTCATAAACACACACTCCTTCCCTGTGATCGACCGACCTTTCTCCGACCAGGGTCTCAACTGTTTCCAAGACAGTCGATGCACGTTTATTTTGCTCATTTACTCACTCCAATCCATCGTCGACCGTCAAATATGCACCGGATGTCATGACACCAAGTAAGAGAGTTCCTCCTAACAGCTCATAAGGAGATTACTTGAACAATCAAAGTAATTGTATTGAACTAAGAAATGACACACACACAGTCAGGATTTTGCAACCACTCGCAACCACTCACAACCACTCACAACCACTTACAACCACTTGCAAACACTTGCAACCACTCGCAACCACTCACAGCCACTCACAACCACCTGCAACCACTCGCAACTACTCACAAGCACTCACAACCACTCACAAGCACTCACAATCACTCGCAACCACTCACAACCACTCACAACAACTTGCAACCACTCGCAACCACAGTGAAAGTTTGACCAAAGCACCATGGAAACAATGATGGTGTGACATAAGCACCATAGACATGGTGAACGTGTGACCAAAGCACCATTAAATGAGTGATAATATGACCTAAGCACAGTACACACAGTGAAAGCGAAATAAAAGCACCATTGAAATTGTTATAATAGGACAAAAAAACCATAGACACAGTGAAAGTGTGACTGAGGCACCATTGAAACAAACATAGTGGGAAAAAAGCACCATAGACACAGTGAAAGTGTGACCAACGCACCATTGAAACAGTGATAATGTGACAAAAGCACCATAGACACAATGAAATTGTAGCCAATGCACCACTGAAACAGTGATCCCGTGACCTAAGCACTGTAGAAACAGTGAAAGTGTTACCAAAGCACCCTTGATACTGTGACATTATGACCTGAGCACCATAGACACATTGAAAGTGTGACCAAAGTACCATTGAAATAGTGATGATATGACACAAGCTATATAGACACGGTGCAAGTGACCATAGCACCATTGCAACATTGATAGTTTACTCAATGCACCGTATAAACAGTGAAGATGTGACAAAAGCACCATTCAAACAATGATAATGTGACCTAAGTACCATAGTCACAGTAAATGTGTGACCAAAGCACAAATGAAACGGTAATGGTGTGACCTAAGCACCATAGACATAGTGAAAGTGTGATAAATGCACAATTGAAACAGTGATAATGTGACTTAAGCACTATATAAATAGTGAACATGTGACCAAAGGACATTGAAACAGTAAAAATGTGACCAAAGCACCATAGACACAGTGCAAGGGTGACCAAAGTACCTTTGAAACAGCAATAATACAACGAAAGGACCATAGACACAGTAAACGTCTGAACAAAGTAACATTGATAGAGTGCTAATGGGAACAAAACACCATAGACACAGTGAAAGGTTGATTAAAACACCATTAAAACGATGCTAATATGATCCTAGCACCATAAACACACTGAAAGTGTGTCCACAATACCATTGAAACAATAGTAATAGGACCTAAGAAACTTACACACAATGAAAGTGTGACAAAAGCGCCATTGAAACAGTGATAATGTGACCAAAACACCATAGACAAGGTGAAAGTATGACCAAAGCACCATTGAAACAGTGATAATGTGACCTAAGTACCATAGAGACGGTGAATGTGTGACCAAAGCACCATTCTAACAGTGATAATATACCTAAGCACATTAGACACAGCGAAAGTGTGATCAAGGTACAATTAAAGCGAATAGAATAGGACCACAACACCATAAACACAGTGAAAGTATGACCAAAGCACCGTTGAAACAACGATAGTGTGACAAAAGTACCATATACACACTGAACGTCTGATCAAATAACCATTGAAACAAAAATGGTGTGACGTAAGAATTATAGACACAGTGAAAGTGTCACCAAAGCACAATTGAAACAGTGATGTTACGACCTAAGCACAGTTGACTTTGTGAAAGTCTGACCAAAGCACCATTGAAATAGTGATAACATGACCTAAGCGCTGAGATAAGGAGCATGCTACCAAAGAGCCATTGCAATATTGATAATTGACCAAAAGAACATTAGACTGCGTGAAAAGGAGACCATAGCACCATTGAAACATTGAGAATGTCACGTACGCATAATAGAAACAGTGAAAGTGTGACTAAAGCACCAATGAAATAATGATGGTGTGACCTACGCACCATAGGCATAGTGAAAGTGCGACCAAGGCACCGTTGAAACTATTCTAATGTGACCAAAGCACTACAGACATGGTGAACGTGTGACCAAAGTACCACTGAAGGAGCGTTTATGTGACCAAAGAACAATAGAAACAGTAAAACTGTGACCAAA
>SZWC01000585.1:258821-275174 GCA_023375785.1 Penium margaritaceum | reverse complement strand
TGTGGCTACCATGCACAATGTCCGAACAAAGTAGGCATATGTAATACCTTTGACCAAAGAAATCCCCTGTGTGTGGTCAGCGTTGACAACTCATAGTAGGAGTCACAAATGGTCAGAGGGGGAGACACTGGTTTGGGAACACGAGGTATCAACTAGTAAGCACAAGGACCTTCAATAATCTGTGGCACGGTGTGGATACCATGCACGATGACCAACCAAATTAGGCATATGTCACTGACCATGACAAAATAATGTCACTTAGCGTGGTAAACTTTGACAAGTCATAACACGAGTCACAAATGGTCAAGGTGGAAGGTAATGGTATGTGGATACTAGTTATCGACTAGCAAGTACAAATACCTTCAATATGTAGTGGCACAGTGTGACTACCATGCACAGTGACCAACCAAACTATGAATACGTCACTGACCATGACCAACAAATTTCACTTCATGTGGTCAGCATTGACAGAGCACAACACGAGTCACTGATAGTCAGATGGGGTAACAATGGGTTGGGAACACTAGCTATCAACTAGAATGCACACAGACCTCCAATGACAATGTGACCTAAGCACCATAGACACAGTGAAAGTGTGACCAAATCACAATTGAATCCATGCTAATGTGACCTACGTACCATAGACACAGTGGAAGTGTGACCAAAGCATCATTGAAACCGTGATAATGTAACATACACACCATAGATAGAGTGAAAAAATGACCAAAGTACCATTTAAACATTAAAAATATGACCAAAGCAGCATAGGCAAAATAAAAATGTGACAAAAGCACATTTGAAACAGTGCAAAGGTAGCCAACACACCATTGCCAAGGTAGAATTGCGACATAAACACCATAGGCACAGAGACATTGTAACCAAATTACCATTAAAGCAATGATAATGTAACCAAAGCACCATAGACACGATGAAGGTGTGACCAATGCACCATTGAAACATTGAGAATGTGACATAAGCATCATAGACATAGTGAAAGTGTGAATAAAGAAACATTGAAACAGTGATAATGTGACAATAACAAAATATACACATAAAAGTGTGACCAACGCACCATTGAAACAGTTATTATGTGACCTGAGAATCACAGACAAAGCAAACGCATGACCAAAGCGCCATTAAAACAGTGATAACGTGACATAAGCACCAAAGGCCAAGTGAAAGTATGACCAAAGTACCATTGAAACGGTGATAATGTGACAAGAGTCTATAGACATGGTGAAAGTGTGATAAACGCACCATAGACACAGTAAACATGTGACAAAAGCACCACTTAAACAGTGATGATGTGAGCACAGCTCCATAGACACGGTGAAGGTGTGACCAAAGCACCATTGAAACAGTGATAATGTGATGATATAAGCATTATGGACGCTACAAACGTGTGACCAAAGCACCACTGAAACTGTGATAATGAAACTAAAGCACCATATACACAGTGAGATTATGACCAAAGCACCATTGAAACAGAGATAATGTGACATACCAAAGAAAGAACAAAAGCATGACCAAAGCACCATTGAAACTGTCATGCTCAAAGGAAAACACAATAGACACGGTGAAAGTGTGACCAAAGCACCATTAGAACTGTGATCATGTGACACAAGCACTCTAGACACAGTGAAATTGTGACCATCGCATCATCAAAACAAAGATAATGTAACCTATGTACTACAAACATAGTGAAAATGTGACCAAAACACCATAAAAATTGTGACAATGGACATAAGCACAATAGACAGTGAAAGTGTAATCAAAGCACCATTGAAACAGTGATCATGTGACCAAACTACCATAGGCAGAGTGGAAGTGTAACCAAAGCACCATTGAAACTGTGCTATTGTGACAAAAACACCATCGACACATTAGAAGGGTGACAAGAGTCCCATTCAAATAGTGATAATATGACCAACACACCATAGATACAGTGCACGTTTGACCAAAGCACTATTGGCAAAGTGATGATGTGACCATTAACAATAGAAGCAGTGAAAATGTGACCAAACTACCATTAGAATATGATCAAAGTACCATAGATACGGTGACCAAATTAACATTGAAACAGTGATAATGAGACCTAAGAACCATAGGCACAGCAAACGTGTGACCAAAGGACCATTGAAACAGTGAGAATGTCATATAAGCACCATAGACACAGTGAAAGTGTTACTAATGCACCATTGACACAGTCATAACATGACCAAAGCACCACAGCAGTGAGAATGTGACCAACACACCATCAAAACAGTGATAATATGACACACAAACCATAGAAACAATGAAAGTTTTGACCAAAGCATCCTTGAAAATTTGACAACGTGAGCAAGCACCATAGACACAGTGAAAGTGTGACCAAAGCACAACTGAAAATGTGATGATGTAACATGAACACCATAGGCACCGTCGAGCTGTGACCAAAGCGCCATTCAAACCATGATAATGTGACCAACGCATCATAAACACAGTGAAAGTGTGACCAAAGCACCATTGAAACCATTGAATTGTGACTTAAGCATCATAGCCACAGTGAACGTATGACCAAAGCACCATTTATACAGTGAGCATATGACACGATGTAGGTGTGATAAAAAGCACCATGAAAACACTGTTCATGTAACATAAGCATCATATGCATAGTGAAAATGTGACCAAAGAACTATATAGACAGTATTAATGTAACCAATACAACATAGACACATAAAAGTGTGACCAAAGCACCATTGAACCAGTGACTACGTGAGCTAAGCATACTAGGCACAGTAAAAGTGTGACCAAAACACAGCTAAACCAGTGATAATGTGACCTAAGCACCATATACATAGTGAACGTGTCACCAAAGTACCATTAAAACCGGGATAATGTGATGAGAGAACCATAGACACAATGAAGGTTTCATCAAAACACCATGGAAACAGTGATTATGTGATCAAAGCGCCATAGACACATTGAATGTGTGACCAAAGCACCATTGAAACAGTGATGATGTGACCAAAGCACCATGGACACAGTGAAAATGTGACCAGCGCACCATTGAGAAGTGATTATGTGACATAAGCCCCAACAACACTGTAAAAGTGTGACCAAAGCACCATGGACACAGTGAAAATGTGACCAGCGCACCATTGAGAAGTGATTATGTGACATAAGCCCCAACAACACTGTAAAAGTGTGACCAAAGCACCACTGAAACAGTGATAATGACACCAAAGCACCATTGAAACAGTGATAATGTGACATACCATTGACAAAACCAAAGTGTGACCAAAGCACCCTTGAAACCATCATACTATGAGTAAAGCACAATAGAAACACGGAAAGTGTGACCAAAGCACCATTGAAACAGTGATAATGTGACATACCATTGACAAAACCAAAGTGTGACCAAAGCACCCTTGAAACCATCATACTATGAGTAAAGCACAATAATAACACGGAAAGTGTGACCAAAGCGCCATTAGAACTGTGACATTGTGACGAAAGAACAATAGACACAGTGAGAGTGTTACAAAAGCACCATCAAAACAGTGATAATGACACCAAAGCACCATTGAAACAGTGATAATGTGACATACCATTGACAAAACCAAAGTGTGACCAAAGCACCCTTGAAACCATCATACTATGAGTAAAGCACAATAGAAACACGGAAAGTGTGACCAAAGCGCCCTTAGAACTGTGACATTGTGACGAAAGAACAATAGACACAGTGAGAGTGTTACAAAAGCACCATCAAAACAGTGATAATGTAACCTAAGCACTATAGAAACAGTAAACTCGTGACCAAATCACCATACAAATAGTGATAATGGGACCTAAGCATCACACAGAGCGTGAATGTTTTATCAAAGCACCATAGAAACAGTGATCATGTGACCAAAGCACCATAGATACCGTGGACGTGTGACCATAGCACCATTGAAACAAAGCAAATGTGACCAAAACACCATGGACAGAGTGAAAATGTAACAAAGGCACCATTCAAATAGTGATAATGTGACCAAAATCACCATAAACACAATGAAACATTGTCCAAAGCACCATTGAAACAGTAATGATTTGACATGAGCACTGTAGACACAGTGAAGGTGTGAACAAAGTACAATTGAAAAAGTGATAATGTGACATGAGCACAATAGTTACACTAAATATTTGACCAATGCACCATTGAAGCAGTGAAATTGTGACACAAGTGCTAAAAATACACCAAACATGTGACCAAAGCACAATTGAAAGAGTGATAATGTGACCTAAGCACCATAAACACAGTGAAAGTGTGACCAAAATACCATTGAAACAGTGATATCATAACAAAAGAACCATAGACACACCGAAAGTGTGACCAACGCACCATTAAAACTGTGATAATGTGACCAAAGCACCATATTCAATGTGAACGTGTGATCAAGGCATTATTGAAACAGTGATAACGTGACCTACGTACCATAGACACGGTGAAAGTGTAAACAAAGTACCATTATAACAGTGATGAAGTGACCAAAGCACCCTGGAAACAATAAAAGTGTGACCAAAGTACCATTGAAACAGTGATAATTTCATCTACGTACCATAGAAACAGTGAAAGTGTGACCAAAGCACCATTATAGAAGTGATAATGTGACCACAGTACCATAGACACAATGAAGGTGTGATAAAAGCACCATTAGACCCGTGATAATTTGATGTAGTTACCATGTAAATAGCAAATGTATGACCAAATAACTATTCAAACAATGATAATGTGACCAAAGTACAATTGAAACAATGACAATATGACCTATGCACCATGGACACAGTGAAAGTGTGACCAAAGCACAATCGAAACAGTGATAACATGACTTAAACAACATGCACATAATGAAGGTGTGATCAATTCACCATGAAAACAGTGATATTGTGACCAACACACCATAGGCACAATAAAAGTGTGACCAACACACCATTGAAGTAGTGATGATATGATCTAAGCACCATAGCCACATTAAGATCATAACCTTATGAAAACAGTAATATTTTTACTTCACCATTGTAGACACAGTGAAAGTGTGATGAAAGCACCATGGAAACAATGATAATGTAACCTAAGCACTATAGGCACATTGAAAGTGTGAACAAAGCGCCATTACGACAGTGATAATGTGACCAAAGCACCATAGACACACTGAAAGTATGACCAAAGCACTATTGGAAAAGTGATAATGAGACCAAAGCACCATAGACACACTGAAAGTATGACCAAAGCACTATAGACACAGTGAAAGTGTGAACAAAGCGCCATTACGACAGTGATAATGTGACCAAAGCACCATAGGCAAAGTAAACATGTGACCAAAGAACCATTAAAACAGTGATGATGTGACCAAACCAACATAGACACATAAATGTGTGACCAAAGCACAATTAAAACAGTTCTCGTGTGACCTAGGCATCCTATAAACGGTCAAAGTATAACCAAAGCACCATTCAAATAGTTATAATTTGACAAGAGCACCATAGAAACTTTGAGTGTGTGCTCCGATCACCAGTGAAACAGTGACGATGTGACCAAAATCACCATAAACAGAGAAAGTGTGACCAAAACACCATTGAAACAGTGGTTATGTGATCAAAGTACCATATACACAGTAAGGGTGTGATCAAANACAATGAAGGTGTGATAAAAGCACCATTAGACCCGTGATAATTTGATGTAGTTACCATGTAAATAGCAAATGTATGACCAAATAACTATTCAAACAATGATAATGTGACCAAAGTACAATTGAAACAATGACAATATGACCTATGCACCATGGACACAGTGAAAGTGTGACCAAAGCACAATCGAAACAGTGATAACATGACTTAAACAACATGCACATAATGAAGGTGTGATCAATTCACCATGAAAACAGTGATATTGTGACCAACACACCATAGGCACAATAAAAGTGTGACCAACACACCATTGAAGTAGTGATGATATGATCTAAGCACCATAGCCACATTAAGATCATAACCTTATGAAAACAGTNAAACAGTTCTCGTGTGACCTAGGCATCCTATAAACGGTCAAAGTATAACCAAAGCACCATTCAAATAGTTATAATTTGACAAGAGCACCATAGAAACTTTGAGTGTGTGCTCCGATCACCAGTGAAACAGTGACGATGTGACCAAAATCACCATAAACAGAGAAAGTGTGACCAAAACACCATTGAAACAGTGGTTATGTGATCAAAGTACCATATACACAGTAAGGGTGTGATCAAAGCACCATAGACACTGTAAAATAGTGACCAAAGCACCACTGACCACTGGTAATATGACCAAAGCACCATAGACACAGTGAAAATGTAACCAAAACAACGTTGAAACGGTGACAATGTGACCTAAGCACCATAGCCACACTGAAAGTGTGACAAAAGCACCATTGAAACAGTGATAATGTGACCAAAGAACAATAGACAATGTAAAAGTGTGACCAAAACACCATTGAAAATGTGATGACGTTACCTAAGTACTATAGACACAGTGAAAGTGAAGCCAAAACACCATTGAAAAAATGATAGTATGACCAAAGCATAGTAGACACAATGAACGTGTGACCGACGCACCATCGAATCCGTGATAATGTGACCAAAGCACCATAGACAGAGTGAATATATGATCAAAGCACCATTGAAAGAGTGAGAATGTGACCAAAGCACCATAGACACGGTAGAAGTGTGACCAAAGTACCATTGAAACAGCGATGGTGTGACCCCAATACCATAAACACAATGAGAGTCTGACCAATGCACCGTTAAAACAATGATATTATGACCAAAGCACCATATACAACAAATGTATGACCAAAGCACTGTTGAAACAGTGACAATATGACTAAAGTACAGTAGACAATGTGAAAATGTGACCAAAGCACCGTAGCCACTGGCGCAACGACATTGTGGCCAAAGCACCATAAACACCGTGAAAGCGTGACCAAAGTACCATTGAAACCGTGATAATGTCACCAATGCACCATAGACACAGTAGAAGTGTGACCAAATTACCATTGAAACAGTGATAATGTGACGTAAGCACCATGGATCTAATGAAAGTTTGACCAAAGTAATGATGAAACACTGATAATGTGACCAAAACACCATAGACAAAGTGAACGTGTTTCCAAAGCACCATTGAAACAATGGTATATGACCAAGGCACCATGGACACAGTTAGATTGCGACCAAAGCACAATTGAAACAGTGATAATATGACCAAAGCACTATAGACACAGTGAAAGCGTGACCAAAGCACCATTGAAACGGTGGCAATGTGACCAAAGCACCATAGACACAGTGAAAGTGTGACCAAATGACCATTGAAATAGCACAGATGTCATTGAAGCACTATAGATACAGTGAAAGTGTGAGAAAAGCACCATTGTAACGGTGACAATGTGACCAACGTACCATAGACAATGTGAAAGGTTGACCAAAACACCATTGAAACAGTGATAATGTGGCGAGAGCACCAGAGACACAGTGGGAGTGTGGAGGTGTGGCCAAAGCACCACTGAAACAGTGATAATGTGACCTAAGCACCATGGACACAGTGGGAGTGTGACTAAAGCACCATTGAAACAGCGATAGTGCGACCAAAGCACCATAGACAGAGTGAACTTCAGAACAAAACACCATTAAAACAGTAATAATGTGACCAAAGTACTATAGACACAGTGAAAGTGTGACCAAAGCACCATTGAAACAGTGATAATGTGAGTGAAGTACCATAGACAATGTGAAAGTGTGACCAACGTACCATTAAAACAGTGATAATGTGACAAAAGCACAATAGAGGCAGTGAACATGTGACCAAATCACCACAGAAATAGTGATAACGTGACCAGATATCATTGAAACATATAAGTGTGTCAGAAATGCATTTAAAGCAGTGATAATGTGACATAAGCACCATAGACATGGGGAAAGTGTGACCAAAGCACCGTTGCAACCGTGATGAATTTACATAAGCACCATACACACAGTCAAAGGCTGAAAAAAATACTATAAAAAGAATCTTGTTCTGACCTACGTACGATATACACATTGAATCCGTGACCATAACACAAATGAAACAGTTATAATATGACTCGAGCACCATGGACACAATAAAAGTGTGACCAGGGTACCTTTGAAACAATGCAAATGTAAACAAAGCACTATAGGCAGCGTGAAAGCGTGACCAAAACACCATTGAGCAGTGATAACGTGACATACGCACCGTAGAAACAGTGATTGTGACCCAAGCACCATTGGAACAGTGAGAATGTAACCAAAGCACCATAAATACACTGAAAGCGTGACCAAAGTACCATTGAAACAGTGATAATGTCACCAGAGCACCATAGACACAGTAGACATGTGACCAAAGCACCATGAAACAGTGACAGTGTGACCTAAGCACCATAGAGACACTGAATGTGTGACCAAAGCATCATTGAAACAGTGATAATGTGAGAAAAGCACTATCAACACAGTAAACATGTGAACATAGCACCATTCAAACAGCAATAAAATGACCAAAGCACCATTGACAAAGTGAAACTATTACCAAAGCACCATTGAAACAGTGATAATGGGAACCTAAGCACCATAGACACTGTGAAAGTGTGACCAACGCACCATTGAAAACGTGATCATGTAACCTAAGCACCATAGACAAAGTGAAAGTGTGAGCAAAGCACCATTGACAAGTGATAATGTGACAAAAGCACCATAGACACAGTGAAAGTGTGACCAAAGCATTATTGAAAGACTGATGACTTGACCTACATACTATAGACACGGTGAAAGTGTGGCTAGGGTACCATTGAAATAGTGATCATATGACCAAAGCACCATAGATATAATAAATGAATGACCAAAAGACCATTGAAAAAGTAATCACATAACCAAAGCACCATACACATAATGAAAGTGTGACCAAAGCACCACAGGAACAGTGATAACGTGACCAAAGCATTCTGGACATAGTGAAACTGTGACTTGAACACCATTGAAAGAGTGAGGATGTGACCAAAGCAGCATACACACAGTATAAGTGTGACCAAAGTACCATTTACCTAGTGATAATGTGACCTAAGAACCATAGACACATTTAAAGTGTGACCAAAGTACCATTGAAACGGTGATAGTGTGACCAAAGCACCACAGAAACTGTCAAAGTGTGAGCTAAGCACCATTGAAATAATGGTAATGTGACCAAAGCAACATAGACAAAGACGTTCTGACCAAAGCACCATTGAAACACTGCTAACGTGACCAAAGCACCATAGACACTGTGAAAATCTGACCAAAGTACCGTTGAAACAGTGACAATGGGACCTAAGCACCGTAAACACAGTGAATGCATGACCAACGCACCATTCAGAGAGTGATTATGTGACCCAAGCACCGTAGACACAGTGAAAGTGTGCCATAAACGCCATTGAAACACAGATAATGTAACCTAAGCACTGTAGACACAATAAAAGTGTGACCAAAGCACCATTAAGACAGCGAGAACGTCACCACAGTACCAAAGACATTGTTAAAGTGTGACCAAAGAACCATTGAAACAGTGATTGTCTGACAAAAGTACAATAGACATAGTGAAAGTGTGACCAACGCACCGTTGAAACAATAGCAATGTGACCAAAATATTGTAGAAACAGTGACTGCGTGACCAAAGCACCATCAAAACAGGGATAATGTGACCAAAGTACCATACTCAATGTGAAAGTGGGAGCAGAGTACCATTGAAAAAGTGATAACGGGACAAAAGCACCATAGACACAGTGAATGTGTGACCAAAGTACCACTAAACCAATGACGATGTGACCTAAACACCATAGACACAGAGAAAGTGTAACCAACACACCAATGAAATGGTGATAATATGACCAGAGTACCATGGACACATAAAGGTGTGACCAAAGCACCATTAAAACGAAGTTATGTGACCTAAGCATGATAGACACGGTGGAAGTTTGATCAAATGACAATTGAAACAGTGATAATGGGACCTCAGCACCATGGACACAGTGAACGTGTGACCAAAGCACCATTGAAACCATGCTAATGCAGCCTATGCACCATAGACACAGTGAAAGCGTGACCAAAGCACCATTGAAACAGTGACAATGTGACCTAAGCACCATAGAAACAGTGAATATGTAACCAAAACACCATCAAAACAGTGATAACATGACCAAAGTACCATCGAAACATACACGTGTGACCATAGCACCGTTGAAAGAGTGATAATGTGACCTAAGCAACATAGAAACAGTGGAAGTACGACCGAAGCAACATTGAAACGGTGAAAGAGTGACCTAAGCACCATGGCCACACTGAAAGTGTGACCAAAGTACCATTGAAACAGTGATAATGTGACCAAAGCACCATAGACACAGTGAAAGTGTGACCAAAACACCATTGAAAAAGTGATAACGGGACAAAAGCACCATAGACACAGTGAAAGCGTGACCAAAGCACCATAAACACCGTGAAAGCGTGACCAAAGCACCATAAACACCGTGAAAGCGTGACCAAAGCACCATAAACACCGTGAAAGCGTGACCAAAGCACCATAAACACCGTGAAAGCGTGACCAAAGCACCATAAACACCGTGAAAGCGTGACCAAAGCACCATAAACACCGTGAAAGCGTGACCAAAGCACCATAAACACCGTGAAAGCGTGACCAAAGCACCATAAACACCGTGAAAGCGTGACCAAAGCACCATAAACACCGTGAAAGCGTGACCAAAGCACCATAAACACCGTGAAAGCGTGACCAAAGCACCATAAACACCGTGAAAGCGTGACCAAAGCACCATAAACACCGTGAAAGCGTGACCAAAGCACCATAGACAACGAGAGTGTGACCAAAGCACTGTTGAAAGAGTGATAATGTGACCTAAGCACCATAGACACAGTGAAAGTGTTACCAAAGCACTATTTAAGGAGGGATAATGTGACGTAAGCACCATAGAGATGGTGGAAGTGTGACCTAAGCAACATAGATGTAGCGATAATGTGACCTTAGCACCATAGACACAGTGAAAGTGTTACCAAAGGACCATTGAAACTGTACCGATGTGATCGAAGCACTATAGATAGAGTGAGCGTGTGAGCAAAGGACCACTGAAACAATGGCAATGTGACAAAAGTTCCATAGAGAATGTGAAATGCTGACCAAAGCACCATTGAAACAATGAGAATGTGACCAGAGCACCATAGACACAATCAAGGTGTGGCCAACGCACCATTGAAACAGTGATAATGTCACCAAAGCACCATGGACACAGTGAAAGTGTGACCAACGCACCATTGAAACGGTGATGATGTCACTAAAGTACCATAGACAATGTGAAAGTGTGACCAAAGTACCATTGAGACTGTGATAATGTGACCAAAGCACCATAGACGTAGTGAATGTGTTTCCAAATCAGCACTGAAAATTGATAACATGACCAAAGTATAATGGAAACATACATGTGTGACAAAAATACCTTTAAAACCGTAATAACGTGACCTAAGTACCACAGACATGGTGAAAGGGTGACCAAAGCACCATGGAACCGTGATAAAATTACATACGCACCATACACAGTCACAGTTTGACCAAAATACCATAGAAAGAGTCATTATGTGACCTAAGTACTACAGACACAGTAAAAGCGCGACCAAAACACCATTGAAACATTGATAATATTACCAAAGCACCATGCACACGACAAAAGTGTGACCAGAGCACCATTGAAACAATGCAAATTTATACAAAGCACCATAAACACATTGAAAGGGTGACCAAAACACTCTTGAACAAAGATAATGTGACACAAGCACTGTAAACACTGTGAGTGTTACCCATGCACTATTGAAACAGTTATAATGTGACCAAAGGATCATAAACACACTGAAAGCGTGAACAATGTACCATTGAAATAGTGATAATGTCAGCAAAGCACCATAGACACAATAGTTATGTGACAGAAGCACCATGAAACAGTGACAACGTGACCTAAACACAGATAGTCTAAGGGGGGTAACAATGGTTTGGGAACACTAGCTATTGACTATAAATCACAAATACCTTTAATATGTAGTGACACGGCGTGGTAACCATGTACAGTGATAAACCAAAGTAGGCATATGTCACCAACCATGAATCTCACAGTGTGGGGTGAATATTTAAAACTCGCAATAGAGTCACAAATGGTCAGAGGGGGAAGCAATGGGTTGGGAACACTAGTTGTCAACTAGCAAGTACGAAGAACTTCAACAAGTAGTGGCACGGTTTGGCTAGCGTGCACAGTGACCAACCAAAGGATGAATACGTCACTGACTATGACCGAAGAAATCAAGTATGAGTAGTCAACATTGACGATGCATAAAACGAGTCACAAATGGTCATAGGGAGAGACAATGGTTTGGGAACCCTATGCATGGACTATAAACGACAAATAAATTCAATACTTAGTGGCACGGTGTGGCTACTATGCACACCAAACAACCAAAGTATGCATATGTCACTGACCATGACCAAATAATTTCAATATGGGTGGTCAACGTTCACCAACCATAACACAAGTCACAAACGGTCAGAGGGGGAAACAATGGTCCCGGAATATCTGTTCTCAACTAGCAAGTACAGCGCCCTTCATTTAGTAGTAGCAAGGTGTGGCTACCATGCACAATGACTGACCAAAGTAGGCATATGTACTGCCTTTGACCAAAGAAATCCGCTGTGTGTGGTCAACGTTGCCAACTCATAACATGAGTCACAAATTGTCAGAGGGGGAAGGAATTGTGTGGGAACAACAGGTATCAACTAGCAAGCACAATGACCTCCAATGCGTTGTGGCACGGTGTGCATACCATGCACGATGACCAACCATAGTATGCGTGTGTCACTGACCATGACCAAGGAATGTCACCGTGTGTGGTCAAAGTGGAAGACAATGGTTTGTGAATACTAGTCATCGAGTAGCAAGTACAAATACGTTCAATGTTTAGTGGCAGAGCGTGGCTACCATGCACAGTGACCAACCAAACATATGTCATTGACCATGACCAACGAAGCTCACTTCATGTGGTCAGCGTTGAAAACTCACAACACGAGTCACAGAAAGTCAAAGGGGTGTAACATTGGTTTGGGAACACTAGCTATTGACTAGAAAGCACAAGGACCTTTAATACGTAGTGACATGGCGTGGTAACAATGGACAGTGACAAACCAAAGTAGGCATCTGTCACTCACCATGACCAAACGATTTTCACAATGTGTGGTCAACGTTGAAAACTCATCGCACGAGTGACAGATGGTCAGAGGGGGAAACAATGGGTTAGGAACACTAGTTGTCAACTAGCAAGTACAAAGAACTTCAACAAGTAGTGGTACGGTGTGGCTAGCATGCACAGTGACCAACCAAATGATGAATACGTCACTGACTATGACAGAAGAAGTTCACTATGTAAGGTCAATATTGGCAACTCATAACGAGAGTCACAAATGGTCAGAGGGAGAGACAATGGTTTGGGATCCCTATGCATGGACTAAAAAAGACAAAGAACTTCAACACGTAGTGGCACGGTGTGGCTAATATGCACACCGATAATCCAAACAGGGCATATGTCACTGACCATGACCAGAGAATTTTAATATGGGTGGTCAATGTTGACCAAACATAACACGGGTCACAAACTGCCAGAGGAGGAAACAATGGTTTGGGAATATCAGTTCTCAACTAGCAATTACAACAACCTTCAGTCAGTAGTAGCACGGTGTGGCTACCATGCACAATGACCGACCAAAGTAGGCATATGTACTGCCTTTGATGAAAGAAATCCGTTGTGTCTGGTCAACATCAACAACTCACAATACAAGTCACAGATGGTCAGGGGGGGGNGGGCATATGTCACTGACCATGACCAGAGAATTTCAATATGGGTGGTCAATGTTGACCAACCATAACACGGGTCACAAACGGTCAGAGGAGGAAACAATGGTTTGGGAATATCAGTTCTCAACTAGCAATTACAACAACCTTCAGTCAGTAGTAGCACGGTGTGGCTACCATGCACAATGACCGACCAAAGTAGGCATATGTACTGCCTTTGATGAAAGAAATCCGTTGTGTCTGGTCAACATCAACAACTCACAATACAAGTCACAGATGGTCAGGGGGGGGGGAAACAATGGTTTGGGAACACCAAGTATCAAATAGCAAGCACAAGGAGCTAAAATATGTTGTGGCACGGTGTGGATACCATGCACGATGACCAACCTAGGTATGCATATGTCCCTAACCATGACCAAAGAATGTCACCATGTGTGGTAAACTTTTACAAATCATAAGACGAGTCACAAATGGTAAGGGTGGAAGATAATGGGTTGTGAATACTAGTTATCAACTAGCAAGTACAATTACCTTCAATATGTAGTGGCACTGTGTGGCTACAATGCACAGTGACCAACCAAAGTATGCATATGTCACTGACCATGACCAACAAATTTCACTTCATGTCGTCAGCATCGACAACTCACAACACGAGTCAAAGATAGTCAAGGGTGGGTAACAATGTTTTGGGAACTCTAGCTATTGACTACAAAGCACAGATACCTTTAATATGTAGTGACACGGCGTGGTAACCATGTACAGTGACAAACAAAAGTAGGCATATGTCACTAACCATGACCAAACAAATTTCACAGTGTGTGGTCAATGTTGAAAACTCATTGCACGAGTTACAAATGGTCAGAGGGGGAAACAGTGGGTTGGGAACACTAGTTGTGAACTAGCAAGTACGAAGAACTTCAACAAGTAGTGGCACGGTTTGGCTAGCGTGCACAGTGACCAACCAAATGATGAACAGTCACTCACTATGACCGAAGAAATCCAGTATGCGTGGTCAACATTGACAACTAATAACACGAGTCACAAATGGTCAGAGGGAGAGACAGTGGGTTGGGAACCCTATGCATGGACTAGAAACGACAAATAACTTCAATACGTAGTCGCATGGTGTGGCTCCTATGCACACCAATCAACCAAACTAGGCATATGTCACTGACCATGACCAAATAGTGAGTGACTGTTCATCATTGACCACCCATAATTTAAATATGGGTGGTCAATGTTTACCAACCATATCACGAGTCACAAGCTTTCAGAGGGGGGGAACAATGGTTCTGGAATATCAGTTCTCAACTAGCAAAAACAACGCCCTTCAATCAGTAGTAGCACGGTGTGGCTACCATGCACAATGACCGACCAAAGTAGGCATATGTACTGCCTTTGACCAAAGAAATCCGCTGTGTGTGGTCAACGTTGACAACTCATAATACGAGTCCGAAATTGTCAGAGGAGGAAACAGTTGTTTGGGAATACCGAGTATGAACTAGCAAGTACAACGACCTTCAATACATTTTGGCACTGTGTGGATACCATGCACGATGACCAACCAAGGTATGCATATGTCATTGACCATGACCAAAGAATGTCACCATGTGTGGTAAACTTTGACAGCTCATAACACGAGTCACAAATGGTCAGAGTGGAAGATAATGGTTTCTAAACACTGGTTATCGACTAGCAAGTACAAATGCCTTCAATATGTAGTGGCATAGTGTGGCTACAATGCACAGGGACCAACCAAAGCATGCAATTGTCACTGACCCTGACCAGAGAATCTCACTTCATGTGGTCAATGTTGACAACTCACAACTCGATTCACGGATATTCAAAGGGGCTAACGGCTTTGGAACACTAGCTATCAACTAGAAAGCACAAAGACCTTCAATACGTAGTGACACGGCGTGGTAACCATGTACAGGGACAAACCAAAGTAGGCACATGTCACTAACTATGACCAAACGGATTTCACAGTGTGTGGTCAACGTTGAAAACTCATAACACGAGGCACAAATGGTCCGTGAGGAAAACCATGGGATGGGAACACTAGTCATCAACTAGCAAGTAGACAGATTTTCAACGCGTAGTGGCACGGTGTGGCTAGCATGCACATGCACCAACCAAAGGATGCATATGTTACTGAATATGACCGAAGAAGTCCACTATGTGTGGTCAACATTGACAACTTATAACACGAGTCACAAATGGTCTGAGGGAGAGAAAATGCTTTGGGAACCCTATGTATCGACTAGAAAGGACAGAGAAGTTCAATATGTAGTGGCACGGTGTGGGTAACATGCACACCAAAGAACCAAACTAGGCATATGTCACTGACTATGACCAGAGAATTACGAAATGGGTGGTCAACGTTGACCAACCATAACACGAGTCACAAACGGTCAGGGGATGAA
>SZWC01000585.1:234586-248149 GCA_023375785.1 Penium margaritaceum | reverse complement strand
TGTGTTTCTGACCACTGTGTTTCTGACCACTGTGTTTCTGACCGCTGTGCTTCTGACCAAGTGTGTTTCTGACCACTGTGTTTCTGACCATAGTGTTTCTGACCAGTGTGTTTCTGACCAGTGTGTTTCTGACCAGTGTGTTTCTGACCACTGTGTTTCTGACCATTTAGTTTCTGACCACAGTGTTTCTGACCAGTGTGTTTCTGACCACTGTGTTTCTGACCAGTGTGTTTCTGGCCACTGTGTTTCTGACCCGTGTGTATCTGACCACTGTGTTTCTGACCATAGTGTTTCTGACCAGTGTGTTTCTGACCACTGTGTTCCTGACCAGTGTCTTTATTACCAGTGTGTTTATGACCACTGTGTTTCTGACCAGTGTGTTTCTGACCAGTGTGTTTCTGACCACTATGTTTCCGACCAGCGTGTTTCTGACCACTCTGTTTCTGACCGGTGTGTTTCTGACCCCTGTGTTTCTGACCAGTGTGTTTCTGACTACTGTGTTTCTGACCACTGTGTTTCTGACCACTGTGTTTCTGACCACTGTGTTTCTGACCACTGTGTTTCTGACCACTGTGTTTGTGACCAGTGTGTTTCTGACAACTGTGTTTCTAACCACTATGTTTCTGACCAGTGTGTTTCTGACCAGTGTGTTTCTGACCAGTGTGTTTCTGACCACTCTATTTCTGACCAGTGTGTTTTTTACCACTGCGTTTCTGACCATTGTGTTGCCGACCAGTGTGTTTCCGACCACTGTGTTTCCGACCAGTGTGTTTATGACCAATGTGTTTCTGACCTGTGTGTTTCTGACCAGTGTGTTTTTGACCACTGTGTTTCTGACGAGTGTGTTTTGACCAGTGTATTTATGACAACTGTGTTTCGGACAGGTGTTTCTGACCAGTGTGTTTCCGACGACTATGTTTCTGACCAGTGTGTTTATGACCCCTCTGTTTCTGATCAGTGTGTTTCTGACCACTGTGTTTCTGACCAGTGTGTTTTTGACCAGTGTGTTTCTGACCACTGTGTTTCTGACCAATGTGTTTCTGACCACTGTCCTTATGACAACTGTGGTTCTGACCACTGTGTTTCTGACCACTGTGTTTCTGACCAGTGTGTTTTTGACCAGGGTGTCTCTGACCGGTGTGTTTCTGTCCAGTGTGTTTCTGATCACAATGTTTCTGACCACTGTGTTTCTGACCAGTGTGTTTCTGAGCACTGTGTTTCTGACCAGTGTGTGTCTGACCACTGTGTTTCTGACCACTGTGTTTCTGACCACTGTGTTTCTGACCAGTGTGTTTCTGAGCACTGTGTTTCTGACCAGTGTGTGTCTGACCACTGTGTTTCTGACCACTGTGTTTCTGACCACTGTGTTTCTAACCACTGTGTTTATGACCACTGTGTGTCTGACCAGTGTGTTTCCGACCAGTGTGTTTCTTACCAGTGTGTTTCCGACCACTCTATTTCTGACCAGTTTGTTTTTGACCACTGTGGTTCTGACCACTGTGTGTCTGACCAGTGTGTTTCCGACCAGTGTGTTTCTTACCAGTGTGTTTCCGACCACTCTATTTCTGACCAGTTTGTTTTTGACCACTGTGGTTCTGACCATTGTGTTTCTTACCAGTGTGTTCCCGACCACCGTGTTTCTGACCAGGGTGTTTATGACCACTGTGTTTCTGACCAGAGTGTTTTTTATCACTGTGTGTCTGACGAGTGTGTTTCTGACCAGTGTATTTATGACAACCGTGTTTCTGACCAGTGTGTTTCTGACCACTGTGTTTCAGACCAGTGTGTTTCAGACCACTGTGTTTCGGACCACTGTGTTTCTGACCAGTGTGTTTCTGACCCGTGTGTTTCTGACCAGTGTGTTTATGACCACTGTGTTTCTGACCAGTGTGTTTCTGATTAGTGTGTTTCTGACCACTGTGTTTCTGACCAGTGTGTTTCTGACCAATGTGTATATGACCAGTGTGTTTCTGACCAGTGTGTTTATGACCACTGTGTTTCTGACCAGTGTGTTTCTGATTAGTGTGTTTCTGACCACTGTGTTTCTGACCAGTGTGTTTCTGACCAATGTGTATATGACCAGTGTGTTTCTTACCAGTGTGTTTCTGACCAGTCTGTTTCTGACCAGTGTGTGTCTGACCAGTGTGTTTCCGACCACTCTGTTTCTGACCAGTGTGTTTATGACCACTGTGTTTCTGAAGAGTGTGTTTTTGACCACTGTGTCTCTGACGAGTGTGTTACAAACCAGTGTATTTATGACACATGTGTTTCTGATCAGTGTGTTTCTGACCAGTGTGTTTCTAACCACTTTGTTTCTGACCAGTGTGTTTCTGACCACTCTGTTTCTGACCAGTGTGTTTCTGACCAGTGTGTTTCTGATCAGTGTGTTTCTGACCAGTGTGTTTCTAACCACTTTGTTTCTGACCAGTGTGTTTCTGACCACTCTGTTTCTGACCAGTGTGTTTCTGACCACTCTGTTTCTGACCAGTGTGTTTCTGACCACTGTGTTTCTGACAACTGTGTTTCTGACCAGTGTGTTTCTGACCACTATGCTTCTGACAACTGTGTTTCTGACCACAGTGTTTCTGACCAGTGTGTTTTTGACCACTGTGTTTCTGACCAGTGTGTTTCTGACCACTGTGTTTCTGACAACTGTGTTTCTGACCAGTGTGTTTCTGACCACTATGCTTCTGACAACTGTGTTTCTGACCACAGTGTTTCTGACCAGTGTGTTTTTGACCAGTGTGTTTCTGTCCAGTGTGCTTCTGATCACAATGTTTCTAACCACTGTGTTTCTGACCAGTGTGTTTCTGACCACTGGGTTTCTGACCAGTGTGTTTCTGTTCACTGTGTTTCTGACCACCGTGTTTATGACCACTGTGTTTCTCACCAGTGTGTTTCTAACCACTGTGTTTATGACCACTGTGTTTCTGACCTGTGTGTTTCTGATCACTCTATTTCTGACCACCGTGTTCTTGACCACTGTTTTTCTGACCATTGTGTTTCTGACCAGTTTGTTTCTGACCACTGTGTTTCTGACCACTTTTTTTCTGACAGGTGTATTTCTGACCTGTGTGTTTCTGACCACAGTGTTTATGACCACTGCTTTTCTGGCCACTGTGTTTCTGACCACTGTGTTTCTGACCAGTGTGTTTCTGCCCACTGTGTTTCTGACCAGTGTGTTTCTGCCCACTGTGTTTCTGACCAGTGTGTTTCTGCCCACTGTGTTTCTGACCAGTGTGTTTCTGCCCACTGTGTTTCTGACCAGTGTGTTTCTGCCCACTGTGTTTCTGACCAGTGTGTTTCTGCCCACTGTGTTTCTGACCAGTGTGTTTCTGCCCACTGTGTTTCTGACCAGTGTGTTTCTGCCCACTGTGTTTCTGACCAGTGTGTTTCTGCCCACTGTGTTTCTGACCAGTGTGTTTCTGCCCACTGTGTTTCTGACCAGTGTGTTTCTGCCCACTGTGTTTCTGACCAGTGTGTTTCTGCCCACTGTGTTTCTGACCAGTGTGTTTCTGCCCACTGTGTTTCTGACCAGTGTGTTTCTGCCCACTGTGTTTCTGACCAGTGTGTTTCTGCCCACTGTGTTTCTGACCAGTGTGTTTCTGCCCACTGTGTTTCTGACCAGTGTGTTTCTGCCCACTGTGTTTCTGACCAGTGTGTTTCTGCCCACTGTGTTTCTGACCAGTGTGTTTCTGCCCACTGTGTTTCTGACCAGTGTGTTTCTGCCCACTGTGTTTCTGACCAGTGTGTTTCTGCCCACTGTGTTTCTGACCAGTGTGTTTCTGCCCACTGTGTTTCTGACCAGTGTGTTTCTGCCCACTGTGTTTCTGACCAGTGTGTTTCTGCCCACTGTGTTTCTGACCAGTGTGTTTCTGCCCACTGTGTTTCTGACCAGTGTGTTTCTGCCCACTGTGTTTCTGACCAGTGTGTTTCTGCCCACTGTGTTTCTGACCAGTGTGTTTCTGCCCACTGTGTTTCTGACCAGTGTGTTTCTGCCCACTGTGTTTCTGACCAGTGTGTTTCTGCCCACTGTGTTTCTGACCAGTGTGTTTCTGCCCACTGTGTTTCTGACCAGTGTGTTTCTGCCCACTGTGTTTCTGACCAGTGTGTTTCTGCCCACTGTGTTTCTGACCAGTGTGTTTCTGCCCACTGTGTTTCTGACCAGTGTGTTTCTGCCCACTGTGTTTCTGACCAGTGTGTTTCTGCCCACTGTGTTTCTGACCAGTGTGTTTCTGCCCACTGTGTTTCTGACCAGTGTGTTTCTGCCCACTGTGTTTCTGACCAGTGTGTTTCTGCCCACTGTGTTTCTGACCAGTGTGTTTCTGCCCACTGTGTTTCTGACCAGTGTGTTTCTGCCCACTGTGTTTCTGACCAGTGTGTTTCTGCCCACTGTGTTTCTGACCAGTGTGTTTCTGCCCACTGTGTTTCTGACCAGTGTGTTTCTGCCCACTGTGTTTCTGACCAGTGTGTTTCTGCCCACTGTGTTTCTGACCAGTGTGTTTCTGCCCACTGTGTTTCTGACCAGTGTGTTTCTGCCCACTGTGTTTCTGACCAGTGTGTTTCTGCCCACTGTGTTTCTGACCAGTGTGTTTCTGCCCACTGTGTTTCTGACCAGTGTGTTTCTGCCCACTGTGTTTCTGACCAGTGTGTTTCCGACCACTCTGTTTCTGACCAGTGTGTTTTTTACCACTGTGGTTCTGACCATTGTGTTTCTTACCAGTGTGTTCCCGACCACCGTGTTTCTGACCAGTGTGTTTCTGACCCGTGTGTTTCTGACCAGTGTGTTTCTCACCAGTGTGTTTCTGACCACGGTGTTTCTGACCAGTGTGTTTCTGTCCAGTGTGTTTCTGATCACAATGTTTCTGACCACTGTGTTTGTGACCAGTGTGTTTCTGAGCACTGTGTTTCTGACCAGTGTGTTTCTGACCACTGTGTTTCTGACCACTGTGTTTCTGACCCCTGTGTTTATGACCACTGTGTTTATGACCACTGTGTTACTGACCATTGTGCTTCCGACCAGTGTGTTTCTGACCAGTGTGTTTCCGACCACTCTATTTCTGACCAGTGTGTTTTTTACCACTGTGGTTCTGACCATTGTGTTTCTTACCAGTGTGTTCACGACCACCGTGTTTCTGACCAGTGTGTTTATGACCACTGTGCTTCTGACCAGAGTGTTTTCTATCACTGTGTGTCTGACGAGTGTGTTTATGACCAGTGTATTTATGAAAACTGTGTTTCTGACCAGTGTGTTTCTGACCACTGTGTTTCAGACCAGTGTGTTTCAGACCACTGTGTTTCGGACCACTGTGTTTCTGACCAGTGTGTTTCTGACCAGTGTGTTTCTGACCAGTGTGTTTCTGACCACTGTGTTTCTGACCAGTGTGTTTTTGACCAGTGTGTTTCTGTCCAGTGTGTTTCTGATCACAATGTTTCTGACCACTGTGTTTCTGACCACAGTGTTTCTGACCAGTGTGTTTTTGACCAGTGTGTTTCTGTCCAGTGTGTTTCTGATCACAATGTTTCTGACCACTGTGTTTCTGACCACAGTGTTTCTGACCAGTGTGTTTTTGACCAGTGTGTTTCTGTCCAGTGTGTTTCTGATCACAATGTTTCTGACCACTGTGTTTCTGACCACAGTGTTTCTGACCAGTGTGTTTTTGACCAGTGTGTTTCTGTCCAGTGTGTTTCTGATCACAATGTTTCTGACCACTGTGTTTCTGACCACAGTGTTTCTGACCAGTGTGTTTTTGACCAGTGTGTTTCTGTCCAGTGTGTTTCTGATCACAATGTTTCTGACCACTGTGTTTCTGACCACAGTGTTTCTGACCAGTGTGTTTTTGACCAGTGTGTTTCTGTCCAGTGTGTTTCTGATCACAATGTTTCTGACCACTGTGTTTCTGACCACAGTGTTTCTGACCAGTGTGTTTTTGACCAGTGTGTTTCTGTCCAGTGTGTTTCTGATCACAATGTTTCTGACCACTGTGTTTCTGACCACAGTGTTTCTGACCAGTGTGTTTTTGACCAGTGTGTTTCTGTCCAGTGTGTTTCTGATCACAATGTTTCTGACCACTGTGTTTCTGACCACAGTGTTTCTGACCAGTGTGTTTTTGACCAGTGTGTTTCTGTCCAGTGTGTTTCTGATCACAATGTTTCTGACCACTGTGTTTCTGACCACAGTGTTTCTGACCAGTGTGTTTTTGACCAGTGTGTTTCTGTCCAGTGTGTTTCTGATCACAATGTTTCTGACCACTGTGTTTCTGACCACAGTGTTTCTGACCAGTGTGTTTTTGACCAGTGTGTTTCTGTCCAGTGTGTTTCTGATCACAATGTTTCTGACCACTGTGTTTCTGACCAGTGTGTTTCCGACCACTGTTTTTCTGACCAGTGTGTTTCTGTTCACTGTGTTTCTGAACACCGTGTTTCTGACCACTGTGTTTCTGACTAGTGTGTTTCTGACCACTGTGTTTATGACCACTGTGTTTCTGACCTGTGTGTTTCTGACCACTCTATTTCTGACCACCGTGTTCTTGACCACTGTTTTTCTGACCATTGTGTTTATGACCAGTGTGTTTCTGACCACTGTGTTTCTAACCACTTTGTTTCTGACCGGTGTGTTTCTGACCAGTGTTTTCTGACCACAGTGTTTCTGACCACTGTTTTTCTGACCACTGTGTTTCTGACCAGTGTGTTTCTGACCACTGTGTTTCTGACCAGTGTGTTTCTGACCAGTGTGTTTCTGACCACTGTGTTTCTGACCAGTGTGTTTCTGACCACTGTGTTTCTGACCAGTGTGTTTCTGACCAGTGTGTTTCTGACCACTGTGTTTCTGACCAGTGTGTTTCTTACCAATGTGTTTCTGACCGGTGTGTTTCTTACCAGTGTGTTTCTGACCAGTGTGTTTATGACCAGTGTGTGTCTGACCACTGTGTTTCTGACCAGTGTGTTTCTGACCAGTGTGTTTCAGACCACTGTGTTACTAACCAGTGTGTTTCTGACCAGTGTGTTTCTCATCAGTGTGTTTCTGACCACGTTGTTTCTGACCAGTGTGTTTCTGACCAGTGTGTTTCTGACCAGTGTGTTTCAGACCACTGTGTTACTAACCAGTGTGTTTCTGACCAGTGTGTTTCTCATCAGTGTGTTTCTGACCACGTTGTTTCTGACCAGCGTGTGTCTGACCACTGTGTTTCTAACCAGTATGTTTCTGACCACACTGTTTCTGACCACTGTGTTTGTGACCACAGTGGTAGTGACCAGTTGTTTCTGAACAGTGTGTTTCTGACAAACGTGTTTCTGACCAGCGTGTTTATGACCACTGTGTTTCTGACCAGTGTGTTTCTGAACAGTGTGTTCTTGACAAGTGCATTTCTGACCAGTATGCTTCCAACCACTGTGTTTCTGACCTATGTGTTTCGGACCAGTGTGTTTCTGACAAGTGCGTTTCTGACCAGAGTGTTTCTGACCACTGTGTTTCTGACCCCTGTGTTTATGACCAGTGTGTTTCTGACCACTGTGTTTCTGACCACTGTGTTTCTGACCAATGTTTCTGACCACGGTGTTTCTGACCACTGTGTCTCTGACCACTGTGTTTCTGACCAGTGTGCTTCTGAACAGTGTGTTTCTGACCACTCGATTTCTGACCAGTGTGTTTTTGAACACTGTGTTTCTGTCCATTGTGTTTCTGACCAGTGTGTTTCTGACCACTGTGTTTCTGACCAGTGTGTTTATGACCACTGTGTTTCTGTCCAGTGTGTTTCTGATCAGTGTGTTTCTGACCAGTGTGTTTCTGACCACTGTGTTTCTGACCAGTGTGTTTATGACCACTGTGTTTCTGTCCAGTGTGTTTCTGATCAGTGTGTTTTTTACCACTGTGTTTCTGACGAGTGTGTTTATGACAACTGTGTCTCTGACCAGTGTGTTTCTGACCACTGTCGTTCTGATCAGTGTGTTTCTAACCACTTTGTTTCTGACCAGTGTGTTTCTGACCAATGTGTTTCTGACCAGTGTGTTTCTGACCACTGTGTTTCTGACCACGTGTTTCTGACCAGTGTGTTTCTGACCACTGTGTTTCTGACCACTGTGTTTCTGGCCAATGTGTTTCTGACCAGTGTGTTTCTGACCACCGTGTTTCTGACCACTGTGTTTCGGACCCCTGTGTTTCTGACCACTGTGTTCGTGACCACCGTGTTTCTGACCACTGTGTTTCGGACCCCTGTGTTTCTGACCACTGTGTTCGTGACCACCGTGTTTCTGACCACTGTGTTTCGGACCCCTGTGTTTCTGACCACTGTGTTCGTGACCACCGTGTTTCTGACCACTGTGTTTCGGACCCCTGTGTTTCTGACCACTGTGTTCGTGACCACCGTGTTTCTGACCACTGTGTTTCGGACCCCTGTGTTTCTGACCACTGTGTTCGTGACCACCGTGTTTCTGACCACTGTGTTTCGGACCCCTGTGTTTCTGACCACTGTGTTCGTGACCACCGTGTTTCTGACCACTGTGTTTCGGACCCCTGTGTTTCTGACCACTGTGTTCGTGACCACCGTGTTTCTGACCACTGTGTTTCGGACCCCTGTGTTTCTGACCACTGTGTTCGTGACCACCGTGTTTCTGACCACTGTGTTTCGGACCCCTGTGTTTCTGACCACTGTGTTCGTGACCACCGTGTTTCTGACCACTGTGTTTCGGACCCCTGTGTTTCTGACCACTGTGTTCGTGACCACCGTGTTTCTGACCACTGTGTTTCGGACCCCTGTGTTTCTGACCACTGTGTTCGTGACCACCGTGTTTCTGACCACTGTGTTTCGGACCCCTGTGTTTCTGACCACTGTGTTCGTGACCACCGTGTTTCTGACCACTGTGTTTCGGACCCCTGTGTTTCTGACCACTGTGTTCGTGACCACCGTGTTTCTGACCACTGTGTTTCGGACCCCTGTGTTTCTGACCACTGTGTTCGTGACCACCGTGTTTCTGACCACTGTGTTTCGGACCCCTGTGTTTCTGACCACTGTGTTCGTGACCACCGTGTTTCTGACCACTGTGTTTCGGACCCCTGTGTTTCTGACCACTGTGTTCGTGACCACCGTGTTTCTGACCACTGTGTTTCGGACCCCTGTGTTTCTGACCACTGTGTTCGTGACCACCGTGTTTCTGACCACTGTGTTTCGGACCCCTGTGTTTCTGACCACTGTGTTCGTGACCACCGTGTTTCTGACCACTGTGTTTCGGACCCCTGTGTTTCTGACCACTGTGTTCGTGACCACCGTGTTTCTGACCACTGTGTTTCGGACCCCTGTGTTTCTGACCACTGTGTTCGTGACCACCGTGTTTCTGACCACTGTGTTTCGGACCCCTGTGTTTCTGACCACTGTGTTCGTGACCACCGTGTTTCTGACCACTGTGTTTCGGACCCCTGTGTTTCTGACCACTGTGTTCGTGACCACCGTGTTTCTGACCACTGTGTTTCGGACCCCTGTGTTTCTGACCACTGTGTTCGTGACCACCGTGTTTCTGACCACTGTGTTTCGGACCCCTGTGTTTCTGACCACTGTGTTCGTGACCACCGTGTTTCTGACCACTGTGTTTCGGACCCCTGTGTTTCTGACCACTGTGTTCGTGACCACCGTGTTTCTGACCACTGTGTTTCGGACCCCTGTGTTTCTGACCACTGTGTTCGTGACCACCGTGTTTCTGACCACTGTGTTTCGGACCCCTGTGTTTCTGACCACTGTGTTCGTGACCACCGTGTTTCTGACCAGTGTGTTTCCGACCACTGTGTTTCTGACCAGTGCGTTTTTGACCAGTGCGTTTCTGACCAGTGTGTCTCTGACCACCGTGTTTGTGACCACTGTGTTTCTGACCAATGTCTTTCTGACCAGTGTGTTTCTGACCACCGTGTTTCTGACCACTGTGTTTCTGACCAGTGTGTTTCTGACCAGTGTGTTTCTGACAAGTGCGTTTCTGACCAGTGTGTTTCTGACCACTGTGTTTCGGACCCCTGTGTTTCTGACCACTGTGTTTCTGACCACTGTGTTTCTGACCAGTGTGTTTCCGACCAGTGTGTTTCTAACCAGTGTATTTCTGACCACTGTGTTTCTGACCCCTGTGTTTCTGACCACTGTGTTTCTGACCACTGCGTTTCTGACCACTGTGTTTCTGACCAGGGTGTTTCTGACCACTGTGTTTCTAACGACTGTGTTTCTGACCACTATTTTTCCGACCATTGTGTTTGTGACCAGTGTGTTTCAGACCAGTGTGTTTCTGACAACTGTGTTTATGACCAATGTGTTTCAGACAAGTGTTTTTCTGACCAGTGTTCTTCTGACCACTGTGTTTCTGACCAGTGTGTTTCTGAGGACTGTGTTTCTGACCAGTGTGTTTATGACCAGTGTGTTTCTGACCACTGTGTTTCTGACCACTTTGTTTATGACCACTGTGTTTGTGACCACTGTGTTTCTGACCAGTGTGTTTCTGACCACTGTGTTTCTGACCAGTGTGTTTCGGACCAATGTGTTTCTGATTAGTGTGTTTCTTACCAGTTTGATTCTGACCAGTGTGTTTCAGACCAGTGTGTTTCTGACCATTGTGTTTCTGACCAGTGTGTTTCTGACCAGTGTGTTTCTGACCAGTGCGTTTCTGACCAGTGTATTTCTGACCACTGTATTTCTGACCAGTGTGTTTCTGACCAGTGTGTTTCTGACCAGTGCGTTTCTGACCAGTGTATTTCTGACCACTGTATTTCTGACCAGTGTGTTTCTGACCAGTGTGTTTCTGACCAGTGCGTTTCTGACCAGTGTATTTCTGACCACTGTATTTCTGACCAGTGTGTTTCTGACCAGTGTGTTTCTGACCAGTGCGTTTCTGACCAGTGTATTTCTGACCACTGTATTTCTGACCAGTGTGTTTCTGACCAGTGTGTTTCTGACCAGTGCGTTTCTGACCAGTGTATTTCTGACCACTGTATTTCTGACCAGTGTGTTTCTGACCAGTGTGTTTCTGACCAGTGCGTTTCTGACCAGTGTATTTCTGACCACTGTATTTCTGACCAGTGTGTTTCTGACCAGTGTGTTTCTGACCAGTGCGTTTCTGACCAGTGTATTTCTGACCACTGTATTTCTGACCAGTGTGTTTCTGACCAGTGTGTTTCTGACCAGTGCGTTTCTGACCAGTGTATTTCTGACCACTGTATTTCTGACCAGTGTGTTTCTGACCAGTGTGTTTCTGACCAGTGCGTTTCTGACCAGTGTATTTCTGACCACTGTATTTCTGACCAGTGTGTTTCTGACCAGTGTGTTTCTGACCAGTGCGTTTCTGACCAGTGTATTTCTGACCACTGTATTTCTGACCAGTGTGTTTCTGACCAGTGTGTTTCTGACCAGTGCGTTTCTGACCAGTGTATTTCTGACCACTGTATTTCTGACCAGTGTGTTTCTGACCAGTGTGTTTCTGACCAGTGCGTTTCTGACCAGTGTATTTCTGACCACTGTATTTCTGACCAGTGTGTTTCTGACCAGTGTGTTTCTGACCAGTGCGTTTCTGACCAGTGTATTTCTGACCACTGTATTTCTGACCAGTGTGTTTCTGACCAGTGTGTTTCTGACCAGTGCGTTTCTGACCAGTGTATTTCTGACCACTGTATTTCTGACCAGTGTGTTTCTGACCAGTGTGTTTCTGACCAGTGCGTTTCTGACCAGTGTATTTCTGACCACTGTATTTCTGACCAGTGTGTTTCTGACCAGTGTGTTTCTGACCAGTGCGTTTCTGACCAGTGTATTTCTGACCACTGTATTTCTGACCAGTGTGTTTCTGACCAGTGTGTTTCTGACCAGTGCGTTTCTGACCAGTGTATTTCTGACCACTGTATTTCTGACCAGTGTGTTTCTGACCAGTGTGTTTCTGACCAGTGCGTTTCTGACCAGTGTATTTCTGACCACTGTATTTCTGACCAGTGTGTTTCTGACCAGTGTGTTTCTGACCAGTGCGTTTCTGACCAGTGTATTTCTGACCACTGTATTTCTGACCAGTGTGTTTCTGACCAGTGTGTTTCTGACCAGTGCGTTTCTGACCAGTGTATTTCTGACCACTGTATTTCTGACCAGTGTGTTTCTGACCAGTGTGTTTCTGACCAGTGCGTTTCTGACCAGTGTATTTCTGACCACTGTATTTCTGACCAGTGTGTTTCTGACCAGTGTGTTTCTGACCAGTGCGTTTCTGACCAGTGTATTTCTGACCACTGTATTTCTGACCAGTGTGTTTCTGACCAGTGTGTTTCTGACCACCGCGTTTCTGACCAGTGTGTTTCTGACCACTGTGTTTCGGACCCCTGTGTTTCTGACCACTGTGTTTCTGACCACTGTGTTTCTGACCACTGTGTTTCTGACCGGTTTGTTTCTGGCCAGTGTGATGCTGACCAGTGTGTATCTGACCAGTGTTTTTCTGACAAGTGCATTTCTGACCAGTGTGTCTCTGACCACTGCCTTTCTGACCAGTGTGTTTAGGAGCATTGCGTTCATGACCACTGTGTTTCTGACCAGTGTGTTTCTGACCAGTGTGTTTCTGACCACTGTGTTTCTGAACACTTTGTTTCTGACACTGTGTTTCTGACCACTGTGTTTCTGACCAGTGTTTTTCTGACCAGTGTGTTTCTGACCACTCCATTTCTGACCAGTGTGTTTTTGACCACTGTGTTTCTGACCATTGTGTTTGTGACCAGTGTGTTTCTGACCAGTGTGTATCTGACCACTGTGTTTCTGACCACTTTGTTTCTGACCACTGTGTTTCTGACCACCGTGTTTCTGACCAGTGTGTTTCTGACCACTGTGTTTCTGACCAGTGTGTTTCGGACCAATGTGTTTCTGACCAGTGTGTTTCTTACCAGTTTGATTCTGACCAGTGTGTTTCGGACCAATGTGTTTCTGACCAGTGTGTTTCTTACCAGTTTGATTCTGACCAGTGTGTTTCAGACCAGTGTGTTTCTGACCATTGTGTTTCTGACCAGTGTGTTTCTGACCAGTGTATTTCTGACCACTGTATTTCTGACCGGTGTGTTTCTGACCAGTGTGTTTCTGACCAGTGTGTTTCTGACCACTTTGTTTCTGACCAGTGTGTTTCCGACCACTGGCTTTCTCACCAGTTTGTTTCTGACCAAAATGTTTCTGACCACTGTGTTTCTGACCACAGTGTTTCTGACGGATGTGTTTCTAACCAGTGTGTTTCTGACCACGGTGTTTCTGACAAGTGTGTTTCTGACCAGTGTCTTTCTGACCAGTGTGTTTCTGACCACCGTGTTTCTGACCACTGTGTTTCTGACCAGTTTGTTTCTGACCAGTGTGTTTCTGACAAGTGCGTTTCTGACCAGTGTGTTTCTTACCACTGTGTTTCGGACCCCTGTGTTTGTGACCACTGTGTTTCTGACCACTGTGTTTCTGACCACTGTGTTTCTGACCGGTTTGTCTCTGGCCAGTGTGATGCTGACCAGTGTGTATCTGACCAGTGTTTTTCTGACAAGTGCGTTTCTGACCAGTGTGTCTCTGACCACTGCCTTTCTGACCAGTGTGTTTAGGA
>SZWC01000585.1:177504-218649 GCA_023375785.1 Penium margaritaceum | reverse complement strand
GCCTTGCGCCTTGCGCCTTGTGCCTTTTGCCTTGACCCTTGTGCCTTGCGCCTTGGGCATTGCGCCTTACGCCTTGCGCCTCTTGTGGCTCGTGCCTCGTGCCTTGTTCCTCATGCCTCGTGCCTCGTGCCTCGTGCCTCATGCCTTGCGCCTTGCGCCTTGCGCCTTGCACCTTCCCCCTTGCCCCTTGCGCCTTGCACCCGAGCCTTGCGCCTTGCGCCTTGTTCCTTGTGCCTTGTGCTTTGCACCCTGCGCCTTGTGCCTTGTGCGTTGTGCCTTGCGCCTTGTGCCTTGCGCCTTGTGCCTTGTGCCTTGTGCCTTGTCCCTCGTGCCTCGCGCCTTGCGCCTTGCGCCTTGTGCCTTTTTGCCTTGGGCCTTGGGCCTTGGGCCTTGTGCCTTGCGCCTTGTGCCTTGTGCCTTGTGCCTTGTCCCTCGTGCCTCGCGCCTTGCGCCTTGCGCCTTGTGCCTTTTTGCCTTGGGCCTTGGGCCTTGGGCCTTGGGCCTTGGGCCTTGGGCCTTGGGCCTTGGGCCTTGGGCCTTGTGCCTTGGGCCTTGGGCCTTGGGCCTTGGGCCTTGGGCCTTGGGCCTTGGGCCTTGGGCTTTGGGCCTTGCGCCTCGTGCCTTGCGCCTTGCGCCTTGCGCCTTGCACCTTGCGCCTTGCGCCTTGCGCCTTGCGCCGTGCGCCTTGCGCCTTGCGCCTTGCGGCCTTGCTCCTTGCGCCTTGCGCCTTGCACCTTGCGCCTTGTGCCTTGCGCCTTGCGCCTGGCGCCTTACGCCTTGCGCCAAGCGCCTTCCGCCTTGCGCCTTGCGCCTTGTGCCTTGCGTCTTGCACCTTGCGCCTTGCGCCTTGTGGCTTGCGCCTTGCACCTTGCGCCTTGGGCATCGCGCCTTGGGCATTACGCGTTGCGCCTTGCGCCTTGCGTCTCTTGTGCCTCGACCCTCGTGCCTTGTGCCTCGTGCCTCGTGCCTCATGCCTATTGCCTCGTGCCTCGTGCCTCGTGCCTCGTGCCTCGTGCCTTGCGCCTTGGGCATCGCGCCTTGGGCATTACGCGTTGCGCCTTGCGCCTTGCGTCTCTTGTGCCTCGACCCTCGTGCCTTGTGCCTCGTGCCTCGTGCCTCATGCCTATTGCCTCGTGCCTCGTGCCTCGTGCCTCGTGCCTCGTGCCTCGTGCCTCATGGCTCATGCCTTGTGCCTCGTGCCTCATGCCTTGTGCATCGTGCCTTGCGCCTTGCGCCTTCCACCTTGCGCCTTGCGCCTTGCGCCTCTTGTGCCTTGTGCCTCGTGCCTCGTGCCTCGTGCCTCGTGCCTCGTGCCTCATGGCTCATGCCTTGTGCCTCGTGCCTCATGCCTTGTGCATCGTGCCTTGCGCCTTGCGCCTTCCACCTTGCGCCTTGTGCCTTGCGCTTTTCGCCTTGCGCCTTGCGCCTTGCGCCTTGGGCATTGCGCCTTGGGCATTGCGCCTTGCGCCTTGCGCCTCTTGTTCCTCATCCCTCGTGCCTTGTGCCTTGTGCCTCGTGCCTCGTGCCTCGTGCCTTGTGCCTCATGCCTTGTGCCTCCTGCCTTGTGCCTTGCGCCTTGCGCCTTCCCCCTTGCCCCTTGCGCCTTGTGCCCTGTGCCTTGCGCCTTGTGCCTTGCGCCTTGCACCTTGCGCCTGACACTCGCCCCTTGCAACTTGCGCATTGCGCCTTGCGCCTTCCCCCTTGCCCCTTGCGCCTTGTGCCCTGTGCCTTGCGCCTTGTGCCTTGCGCCTTGCACCTTGCGCCTGACACTCGCCCCTTGCAACTTGCGCATTGCGCCTTGTGCCTTTTGCCTTGCGCCTTGCACCTTGGGCATTGCGCCTTGGGCATTGCGCCTTGCGCCTTGCGCCTCTTGTGCCTTGTGCCTCGTGCCTCATGCCTCATACCTTGTGCCTTGTGCCTTGCGCCTTGCACCTTGGGCATTGCGCCTTGGGCATTGCGCCTTGCGCCTTGCGCCTCTTGTGCCTTGTGCCTCGTGCCTCATGCCTCATACCTTGTGCCTTGTGCCTCGTGCCTCGTGCTTCGTGCCTCGTGCCTCGTGCCTCGTGCCTCGTGCCTCGTGCCTTGCGCCTTGCGCATTGCGCCTTCATCCTTGCCCCATGCGCCTTGCCCATTGCGCCTTGTGCCTAGCGCCTTGCGCCTTGCGCCTTGCGCATTGCGCCTTGCGCCTTGAGCCTTGCGCATTGCGCCTTGCGCCTTGCGCCTTGCGTCTTGCACCTTGGGCATTGCGCCTTGGGCATTGCGCCTCGCGTGCCTCGTGCCTCGTGCCTCGTGCCTCGTCCCTTTTTTCGTGCGGTGCGCCTTGCGCCTTGGGCCTTGCGCCTTGCGCCTTGCGCCTTGCGCCTTGGGCATTGCGCCTTGGGCCTTGCGCCTTGCGCCTTGCGCCTCTTGTGCCTCTGGGCTCGTGCCTCATGCCTCGTGCCTGGTGCCTCGTGCCTCGTGCCTCCTGCCTTGTGCCTCGTGCCTCGTGCCTCGTGCCTAGTGCCTCATGCCTTGTGCCTCGTGCCTCGTGCCTTGCGCCTTGCGCCTTGCGCTTTGCGCCTTGGGCTTTGCGCCTTCCCCCTTGCCCCTTGCACCTTGCGCCTTGCGCCTTGTGCCTTGCGCCTTGCACCTTGCGCCTTGGGCATTGCGCCTTGCGCCTTGCGCCCCTTGTGGCTCGTGCCTCGTGCCTCGTCCCTCGTGCCTCGTGCCTTGTGCCTCGTGCCTTGTGCCTCATGCCTTGCGCCTTGCGCCTTCCCCCTTGCCCCATGCGCATTGCACCTGCGCCTTGTGCCTTGCGCCTTGTGCCTTGTGCCTTGTGCCTTGCGCCTTGCGCCTTGTGCCTTGTGCCTTGTGCCTTGCGCCTTGTGCCTTGCGCCTTGTGCCTTGTGCCTTGTGCCTTGTGCCTTGTGCCTTGTGCCTCACGCCTTGCGCCTTGCGCCTTGCGCCTTGCGCCTTTTTGCCTTGGGCCTTGGGCCTTGAGCCTTGGGCCTTGGGCCTTGGGCCTTGGGCCTTGGGCCTTGGGCCTTGGGCCTTGGGCCTTGGGCCTTGGGCATTGGGCCTTGCGCCTTGTGCCGTGCGCCTTGCACCTTGCACCTTGCGCCTTGCGCCTTGCGCCTTGCGCCTTTTTGCCTTGGGCCTTGGGCCTTGGGCCTTGGGCCTTGGGCCTTGGGCCTTGGGCCTTGGGCCTTGGGCATTGGGCCTTGCGCCTTGTGCCGTGCGCCTTGCACCTTGCACCTTGCGCCTTGCGCCTTGCGCCTTGCGCCTTGCGCCTTGCGCCTTGCGCCTTGCGCCCTGCGGCCTTGCTCCTTGCGCCTTGCACCTTGCGCCTTGCGCCTTGGGCCTTGCCCCTTGCGCCTTCCGCCAGGTGCCTTGCGCCTTGCGCCTTGCGCCTTCCGCCTTGTGCCTTGCGCCTTGTGCCTTGCGCATTGCGCCTTGTGCCTTTTGCCTTGCGCCTTGCACCTTGGGCATTGCGCCACGGGCATTGCGCCTTGCGCCTTGTGCCTCTTGTGCCTCGTGCCTCGTGCCTCGTGCCTCATACCTTGTGCCTTGTGCCTTGTGCCTCGTGCCCCATGCCTCGTGCCTCGTGCCTAGTGCCTCGTGCCTCCTGCCTTGTGCCTTGTGCCTCTTGTGCCTCGTGCCTCGTGCCTCGTGCCTCATACCTTGTGCCTTGTGCCTTGTGCCTCGTGCCCCATGCCTCGTGCCTCGTGCCTAGTGCCTCGTGCCTCCTGCCTTGTGCCTCGTGCCTTGCGCCTTGCGCCTTGCGCTTTCACCCTTGCCCCTTGCGCCTTGCCCACTGCGCCTTGTGCCTTGCGCCTTGCGCCTTGCGCCTTGCGCCTCGCGCCTTGCACCTTGCGCCTTGTGCCTTGCGCCTTGCGCCTTGCGCTTTCACCCTTGCCCCTTGCGCCTTGCCCACTGCGCCTTGTGCCTTGCGCCTTGCGCCTTGCGCCTTGCGCCTCGCGCCTTGCACCTTGCGCCTTGCGCCTTGCGCCTTGCGCCTTGCGCCTTGAGCCTTGCGCCGTGCACCTTGCTCCTTGCGCCTTGCGCCTTGCACCTCGGGCATTGCGCCTTGGGCATTGCGCCTCGTGTGCCTCGTGCCTCGTGCCTCGTGCCTCGTGCCGTGCGCCTTGCGCCTTGCGCCTTGCGCCTTGCGCCCTGTGCCTTGCGCCTTGCGCCTTGCGCCTTGCGCCTTGCGCCTTGGGCATTCCGCCTTGGGCATTGCGCCTTGGGCCTTGCGCCTTGCGCCTTGCGCCTCTTGTGCCTCGTGGCTCGTGCCTCATGCCTCGTGCCTGTGGCTCGTGCCTTGTGCCTCCTGCCTCATGCCTTGTGCCTCGTGCCTCGTGCCTCATGCATTGTGCCTCATGCCTCGTGCCTTGTGCCTTGAGCCTTGCGCCTTGCGCCTTCCGCCTTGCGCCTTGCGCCTTGCGCCTTGGGCCTTGTGCCTTCCCCCTTGCCCCTTGCGCCTTGCGCCTTGCACCGTGCGCCTTGCGCCTTGTGCCTTGTGCCTTGCGCCTTGCGCCTTGGGCATTGCGCCTTGGGCCTTGTGCCTTCCCCCTTGCCCCTTGCGCCTTGCGCCTTGCACCGTGCGCCTTGCGCCTTGTGCCTTGTGCCTTGCGCCTTGCGCCTTGGGCATTGCGCCTTGCGCCTCGCGCCTCTTGTGCCTCGTGCCTCGTGCCTCATCCCTCGTGCCTCGTGCCTCATTCCTCGTGCCTCGTGCCTCATGCTTTGCGCCTTGCGCCTTGCGCCTTGCGCCTTCCCCCTTGCCCCATGCGCCTTGCACCTGCGCCTTGTGCCTTGAGCCTTGTGCCTTGTGCCTTGCGCTTTGTGCCTTGTGCCTTTTGCCTTGTGCCTTGCGCCTTGCGCCTTCCCCCTTGCCCCATGCGCCTTGCACCTGCGCCTTGTGCCTTGAGCCTTGTGCCTTGTGCCTTGCGCTTTGTGCCTTGTGCCTTTTGCCTTGTGCCTTGCGCCTTGTGCCTTGCGCGTTGTGCCTTGTGCCTTGTGCCTTGTGCCTCTTGCCTCACGCCTTGCGCCTTGCGCCTTTTTGCCTTGGGCATTGGGCCTTGGGCCTTGGGCCTTGGGCCTCGGGCCTTGGGCCTTGGGCCTTGGGACTTGGGCCTTGGGCCTTGCGCCTTGTGCCTTGCGCCTTGCACCTTGCGCCTTGCGCCTTGCGCCTTGCGCCTTGCGTCTTGCGCCCTGCGGCCTTGCTCCTTGCGCCTTGCGCCTTGCGCCTTGCGCCTTGCGCCTTGCGCCTTGCGCTAGGCGCCTTGCGCCTTGCGCCTTGCGCCTTCCGCCTTGCGCCTTGCGCCTTGTGCCTTGCGCCTTGCACCTTGCACCTTGCGCCTTGCGCCTTGCGCCTTGCGCCTTGGGCATTACGCCTTGGGCATTGCGCCTTTTGCCTTGCGCCTTGCGCCTCTTGTGCCTCGACCCTCGTGCCTCGTGCCTCATGCCTCGTGCCTCGTGCTTCGTGCATTGTGCCTCGTGCCTCGTGCTTCGTGCCTCGTGCCTCGTGCCTCGTGCCTCATGCCTTGTGCCTCGTGCCTCATGCCTTGTGCCTCGTGCCTCGTGCTTCGTGCATTGTGCCTCGTGCCTCGTGCTTCGTGCCTCGTGCCTCGTGCCTCGTGCCTCATGCCTTGTGCCTCGTGCCTCATGCCTTGTGCCTCGTGCCTTGTGCCTTGCGCCTTGTGCCTTCCGCCCTGCGCCTTGCGCCTTGCGCCTTGCGCATTGCGCCTTGGGCATTGCGCCTTGCGCCTTGCGCCTCTTGTGCCTCGTGCCTCGTGCCTTGCGCCTTGTGCCTTCCGCCCTGCGCCTTGCGCCTTGCGCCTTGCGCATTGCGCCTTGGGCATTGCGCCTTGCGCCTTGCGCCTCTTGTGCCTCGTGCCTCGTGCCTTGTGCATCGTGCATCGTGCCTCATGCCTCGTGCCTTGTTCCTCCTGCCTCGTGCCTCGTGCCTTGCGCCTTGCGCCTTGCGCCTTGCGCCTTCCCCCTTGCCCGTTGCGCCTTGCACCTGCGCCTTGCGCCTTGCGCCTTGTGCCTTGCGCTTTGCGCCTTGTGCCTTGTGCCTTGCGCCTTGCGCCTTGCGCCTTGCGCCTTCCCCCTTGCCCGTTGCGCCTTGCACCTGCGCCTTGCGCCTTGCGCCTTGTGCCTTGCGCTTTGCGCCTTGTGCCTTGTGCCTTGCGCCTTGTGCCTTGTGCCTTGTGCCTTTCTCCTTGTGCCTTGTGCCATGCGCCTTGTGCCTTGTGCCTTGTCCCTCACGCCTTGCACCTTGCGCCTTGCGCTTTGCGCTTTGTTGCCTTGGGCCTTGGGCCTTGGGCCTTGGGCCTTGGGCCTTGCACCTTGCGCCTTGCGCCTTGTGCCTTGTGCCATGCGCCTTGTGCCTTGTGCCTTGTCCCTCACGCCTTGCACCTTGCGCCTTGCGCTTTGCGCTTTGTTGCCTTGGGCCTTGGGCCTTGGGCCTTGGGCCTTGGGCCTTGGGCCTTGGGCCTTGGGCCTTGGGCCCAGGGCCCTGGGCCCTGGACCCTGGGCCCTGGGCCCTGGGCCTTGTGCCCTGGGCCCTGGGCCCTAGGCCCTGGGCCCCGGGCCCTGGGCCTTGGGCCTTGGGCCCTGGGCCTTGGGCCTTCGGCCTTGCACCTTGGGCCTTGCGCCTTGCACCTTGCGCCCTGCGCCCTGCGCCTTGCGCCTTGCGCCTTGCGCCTTGCGACTTGCGCTTTGCGCCTTGCGCCTCTTGTGCCTCGTGCCTCGTACCTCGTGCCTCGTACCTCGTGCCCCGTGCCTCGTGCCTCGTGCCTCGTGCCTCGTGCCTCGTGCCTTGTGCCTCGTGCCTCGTGCCTCGTGCCTCGTGCCTTGTGCCTCGTGCCTCGTGCCTCGTGCCTCATGCCTCGTGCCTTGTGTCTCATGCCTTGTGCCTTGTGCCTTGTGCCTTGTGCCTCATGCCTCAGGCCTCGTGCCTTGCGCCTTGCGCCTTGCGCCTTGCGCCTTGCGCCTTCCCCCTTGCCCCTTGCGCCTTGCACCTTACGCATTGCGCCTTGCGCCTTGCGCCTTGCGCCTTGCACCTTGCACCTTGCGCCTTGCGCCTTGTGCCTTGTGCCTTGCGCCTTGGGCATTGCGCCTTGGGCATTGCGCTTGTGCCTTGCGCCCCTTGTGCCTCATGCCCCGTGCCTGGCGCCTCATGCCTTGTTCCTCGTGCCTCATGCCTCGTGCCTTGCGCCTTGCGCCTTGCGCCTTGCGCCTTGCGCCTTGCGCCTTGCGCCTTGCGTCTTGCATCTTGCGCCTTGCGCCCTGTGCCTTGCGCCTTGCGCCTTGCTCCTTGCGCATTGCGCCTTGCGCCTTGCGCCTTGCGCCTTGGGCCTTGCGCCTTGCACCTTGCTCCTTGGGCATTGCGCCTTGGGCTTTGCGCCTTGTGCCTTGTGCCTTGCGCCTCTTGTGCCTCGTCCCTCGTGCCTCGTCCCTCGTGCCTCATGCGTCCTGCCTCGTGCCTCGTGCCTCGTGCCTGGTGCCTCGTGCCTCGTGCCCCGTGCCTCGTGTCTCGTTCCTTGTGCCTCGTGCCTCTTGCCTCGTGCCTCGTTCCTCGTACCTCGTGCCTCTTGCCTCATGCCTCGTCCCTTGAGCCTTGCGCCTTGTGCCTTCCCCTTGCGCCATGCGCCTTGTGCCTTGCGCCTTGCACCTTGTGCCTTGCGCCTTGCGCCTTGCGCCTCGCGCCTCGCGCCTTGCGCCTTGCTCCTTGCGCCTTGCGCCTTGCGCCTCGGGCACTGTGCCTTGGGCATTGCGCCTTGGGCATCGCGCCTTGCGCCTCATGTACCTCGTGCCTGGTGCCTCATGCCTCGTGCCTCGTGCCTCGTGCCTTGTGCCTCGTGCCTCGTGCCTTGTGCCTCGTGCCTCGTGCCTTGTGCCTCGTGCCTTGTCCCTCGTGCCTTGTACCTTGCGCCTTGCGCTTTGCGCCTTGCGCCTTGCGCCTTGCGCCTTATCCCTTGCCCCTTGCGCCTTGCGCCTTGCGACTTGCGCCTTGCGCCTTGCGCCTTGCACCTCGCGCCTTGCGCCTTATGCCTTGCGCCTTGGGCGTTGCGCCTTAGGCATTGCGCCTTGGGCATTGCGCCTTGCGCCTCTTGTGCCTCGTGCCTCGTGCCTCGTGCCTCGTGCCTCGTGGGTTGTGCTTTGTGCCTTCCGCCTTGCGCCTTGCGCCTTCCCCCTTGCCCCTTGCGCCTTGCACCTGCGCCTTGTGCCTTGCTCCTTGCGCATTGCGCCTTGCGCCTTGGGCATTGCGCCTTGAGCATTACGCCTTTGGCATTCCGCCTTGCGCCTTGCGCCTTCCCCCTTGCCCCTTGCGCCTTGCACCTGCGCCTTGTGCCTTGCTCCTTGCGCATTGCGCCTTGCGCCTTGGGCATTGCGCCTTGAGCATTACGCCTTTGGCATTCCGCCTTGCGCCTCTTATACCTCATGCCTCGTGTCTCGTGCCTCGTGCCTCGTGCCTCATGCCTTGTGCCTCGTGCCTTGTGCCTTGTGCCTTGCGCCTTGCGCTTTGTGCCTTCCCCCTTGCCCCTTGCGCCTTGCACCTGCGCCTTGTGCCTTGTGCCTCGTGCCTCGTGCCTCGTGCCTCATGCCTTGTGCCTCGTGCCTTGTGCCTTGTGCCTTGCGCCTTGCGCTTTGTGCCTTCCCCCTTGCCCCTTGCGCCTTGCACCTGCGCCTTGAGCCTTGTGCCTTGCGCCTTGCGCCTTGGGCATTGCGCCTTGAGCATTGCGCCTTGGGCATTGCGCCTTGCGCCGCTTGTACCTCGTGCCTTGTGCCTCATGCCTCGTGCCTCAAGCCTCGTGCCTTGCGCCTTGCGCCTTCCCCCTTGCCCCTTGTGCCTTGCACCTGCGCCTTATGCCTTGCACCTTGCGCCATGCGCCTTGCGCCTTGTGCCTTGTTGCTTGCGCCTTGTGCATTGTGCCTTGTGCCTTGTGCCTTGTGCCTGGCGCCGTGCGCCTTGCGCCTTGCGCCTTGCACCTGCGCCTTATGCCTTGCACCTTGCGCCATGCGCCTTGCGCCTTGTGCCTTGTTGCTTGCGCCTTGTGCATTGTGCCTTGTGCCTTGTGCCTTGTGCCTGGCGCCTTGTGCCTTGCGCCTTGTGCCTTGTTCCTTGTGCCTTGTGCCTCGTGCTGCGCGCCTTGCGCCTTGCGACTTGCGCATTGCGCCTTGCGCCTTGCGCCTTGTTGCCTTGTGCCTTGTGCTTTGGGCCTTGGGCCTTGGGCCTTGTGCCTTTGGCATCGGGCCTTGGGCCTTGGGCATTGGGCCTTGGGCCTTGGGCATTGGGCATTGGGCCTTGGGCCTTGGACCTTGTGCCTTTGGCCTCGGGCCTTGGGCCTTGGGCCTTGTGCCTTTGGCATCGGGCCTTGGGCCTTGGGCATTGGGCCTTGGGCCTTGGGCATTGGGCATTGGGCCTTGGGCCTTGGACCTTGTGCCTTTGGCCTCGTGCTTTTGGCCTTGTGCCTTGGGCTTGGGCATTTGGCCTTGGGCATTGGGCCTTGGGCCTTGGGCCTTGGGCCGTGGGCCTTGTACATTGCGCCTTGGGCACTTCGCCTTGCGCCTTGCGCCTTGGGCCTTGTGCCTTGGGCTTGGGCATTTGGCCTTGGGCATTGGGCCTTGGGCCTTGGGCCTTGGGCCGTGGGCCTTGTACATTGCGCCTTGGGCACTTCGCCTTGCGCCTTGCGCCTTGGGCATTGCGCCTTGAGCATTGCGCCTTGCGCCTTGGGCCTCTTGTTCCTTGTCCCTCGTGCCTCGTACCTCGTCCTGGTGCCTCGTGCCTCATGCCTTATGCCTTGTGCCTCGTGCCTCGTGCCTTGCGCCTTGCGCCTTCCCCCTTGCCCCTTGCGCCTTGCGCCTTGCGCCTTGCGCCTTGCGCCTTGCCCCTTGCACCTTTCGCCTTGCGCCTTGTGCCTTTTGCTTTGCGCCTTGCACCTTGGGCATGGCGCCTTGGGCATTGCGCCTTGCCCTTTGCGCCTCTTGTGCCTCGTGCCTCCTGCCTCGTGCCTCGTGCCCTGTGCCCCGTGCCTCGTGCCTCGTTCCTCGTGCCTCGTGCCTCGTGCATCGTGCCTCGTGTGTCGTGCCTCGTGCCTCGTGCATCGTGCATTGCGCCTTGCGCATTCCCCCTTGCCCCTTGCGCCTTGCCCCTTGCGCCTTGTGCCTTGCGCCTTGCGCCTTGCGCCTCTTGTGGCTCATGCCTCGTGCCTTGTTCTTTGTGCCTCGTGCCTCGTGCCTCGTACCTCATGCCTTGCGCCTTGCGCCTTGCGCCTTGCGCCTTGTACCTTTTGCCTTGCGCCTTGCGCCTTGTGCCTTGTGCCTTGTGCCTTGCGCCTTGTGCCTTGTGCCTTGTGCCTTGTGCCTCGTGCCTCACCTCTTGCGCCTTGTGCCTTGCGCCTTGTTGCCTTGGGCCTTGGGCCTTGGGCCTTGGGCCTTGAGCCTTTCGCATTGGGCCTTGGGCCTTGGGCCTTGGGCCTTATGCCTTGCGCCTTGGTCCTTGGGCCTTGGGCCTTGGGCCTTGGGCCTTGGGCCTTGGGCCTTCGGACTTGGGCCTTGGGTCTTGGGCCTTGGGCCTTGGCCCTTGGGCCTTGGGCCTTCGGCCTTGGGCCTTGGGCCTTGGGCCTTGGGCCTTGGGCCTTGGGCCTTGGGCCCTGGGCCTTGGGCCTTGGGCCTTGGGCCTTGGGCCTTGGGCCTTGGGCCTTGGGCCTTGGGCCTTGGGCCTTGGGCCCTGGGCCTTGGGCCTTGCACCTTGCGCCTTGCGCCTTGCGCCTTGCGCCTTGGGCCTTGCGGCCTTGCTCCTTGCGTCTTGCGCCTTACGCCTTGCACCTTGTGCCTTGCGTCTTGCGCCTTGCGCCTTGCGCCTTGTGCCTGGGGCCTTGCGCCTTGCGCCTTGCGCCTTGCGCCTTGGGCCTTGTGCCTTGCGCCTTGCGCCTTGCGCCTTGCGCCTCGCACCTTGCGCCTTGGGCATTGCGCCTTGTGCATTAAGCCTTGCGCCTCTTGTGCCTCGTCCCTCATGCCTCGTGCCTTGTGCCTTGTGCCTCGTTCCTCGTGCCTCGTGCCTCGTGCCTCGTGCCTCGTGCCTCGTGCCTCCGAGACTGGTCTCAGAATCGCAATTCCAAGTCTGGAACTGGTCTCGGAATCGCAATTCCGAGTCTTGGGTTCAGAATTGTGATTCCTACAGATGCCTGTATGGCTAAGGGGAACAAGGACATAATGAGATGAAATCATGAAAGAATGCATACTTAATCGACAAATTCATATTTTCATGCACATATGTACACCAAAATGGTTCGTTTGGGAGGGAAAATCCATCAAAATGATCTAAATACATGTTTGGGTTTTCACACATGTCTCCAGACTCGTGATTCTCACTGGCCAGCATCGCAATTATCACCCGTGATAGTCGTGATTCTTGGACTCGCGATTCTGAGCTGATAATCGTAATTGTGAGTCTCATGCTGGTCTCGAAATCGCAATTCCGATTCTGATATCAGAATTGCGATACGAGTCCCGTTTTCACCCTTAAGCGTCATAGACACAGTGAAAGTGTGACCAAAGCACCATTGAAACAGTGATAATGTGACCAAACCACCATGGATACAATGGACGTTTGACCAAAGTACCATTGAAACATCGATATTGTGACCAAAGCACCAAAAACACAATCAAAGTATGACCAAAGTCACATTGATACTGTGACAATGTAACAAAAGGACCATAGGCACACTGAACGTGTGACCGAAGCACCATTGAAAACTTAATAATGTAACTAAAGGACCATAGAAACAGCGACAGTGTGACCAAATCACCAGAGACATTGTGAAAATGTAACCAAAGCACTGTGAAAACAGTGATCACGTGCCAAAGGACAATACGTAGAGTGAATGTGTGACAAAAGCAACGTTGAAATAATGATAATGTGACCTAAGCACAACATACACTGTGAAACGTTGACCAAAGCACCGTTGAAACGGTGATAATGTGACCTAAGCACCAGAGACACAGTGAAGACACAACCAAAGCACCATTCAAAAGGTTATAAGTGACCAAAGCACCATCGACACATTGAACATGTGACCAAAGTACCATTGAAGCACTGAAAATGTGACCTGAGCCTCATAGACACAATGAAAGTGTGACCAAAGCACCATTGAAGAAGTCATAATGTTTGTAAAGCACCATAGATACATGAAATTGTGACCAAAGCACCATTGAAAGAACGATGGTGTCACCTAAGCACCATAGCCAAAGTAAACTTGTGACCAGAGCAGCATCAAAACAGTGATAATGTGACCAAATTGTTGTAGACAGAGTGAAAGTGTAACCAAAGTACCATAGAAAGAGTGATGATGTGACCTCGTTCCATATATCCAGTGAAAGCATGACCAAAGCACCACATAAACTGTGATAATGTGGCCTAAGCACAATAGACCTAATTTGGTAATGTGGCCTAAGCACAATAGCACCATTGAAATATTGATAATGTGACATAAGCACCATAGACACGTTGAAAATGTGACTAAAGCACTATTGATATTGTGATAATGTGACACAAGCAATGTAGACACACTCAACGTGTGACCAAAGCACCATGAAAACAATGATAATGTGACATAACCAGCATTGTCAGTGAAAGTGTGACAAAAGCACCATTCAAACATCGATATTATGACCAGTGTACCATAGACACATAAAAGTTGACCAAAGTACCGGTATAACAGTGATAATGTGACTTAAGCACCATAGGCACAATTGAAGTGTAACCAAATGACCATTGAAAATGTGATAATGTGACGAGAGCACCATAGACACGATAAAAGTGTGACCAATGCAACATTGAAACAGTGATAGTGTTACCTACAAACCATAGACACAATGAACGTGTGATGAAAGCACCATTGAAAGAGTGATAATGTAACCAAAGCAACATATGCATAGTGAAAGTGTGACTAGTGCACCATGCAAACAAGCATAATGTGACCTAAGCACAAGAGAAATAGTGAAAGTGTGACTAAAGAACCATTGAAACAGTGATATTGTGACCTTAACACCATATACATGGTTAAAGTGTGAACATAGCATCAATGAAACAATTATAACGTGACCAAAGCTTCATATGTACAGTTAAATTGTGACAAAAGCACCAATTAAATAGTGAAAATGTGACATAAACAGCATATACACTATAAAAGTGTGACCTAAGCACCATTGAAACACTGATAATGTGAATTCAGCACAATAGACACACATAGAGTGTGACCAAATAACCATTTAAATAGTGCTAATGTGACCAAAGCGCCATAGACATCGTGAAAGTGTGACCAAATAACCATTGAAAAAGTGCTCTTTTGACCAAAGCACCATTTAAATAGTGCTAATGTGACCAAAGCGCCATAGACATCGTGAAAGTGTGACCAAATAACCATTGAAAAAGTGCTCTTTTGACCAAAGCACCATGGACACAGTGAAAGTGTGACACGAGCACCATTGAAACACTGAAAATGTGACCAACGTACCATAGACAGGGTGAAAGTGTGACAAAAGCACCATTTAAACAGTGATATTGTTACCTAAGAACCAGAGACATAGTGAACGTATGACCAAAGCACCATTGAAACAGTGATAATGTAGCCCAAGTACCATACACATAGTGAAATTGTGACCAGAGCACAATTTGAACAGTGATAATCTGACCTAAACACCGTAGACACATTGAAAGTGTGAGAAGAGAACCATTGAAACAGTGATGCTGTAACCAACGTACCATAGGCAGAGTGAAAGTTCTACCAAAGTACAATTGAAAGAGTGATGATGTGACCAACGCACCGTAGACACAATAAACGTGTGACCAAATCACAATTAAAACAGTAATTATTTGACCAAAACACCATAGAAAGAGTGAAAATGTGACCAAAGCACCATTGAAACTGCGATAATGTGACCTAAGCACCAAAGTGAGAATGAAACTGGGACCAAATAACCATTGACAAAGTGATAATGTGACCTGAGCACCTTACACCCAGTGAAAGTGTGACCAAGGAAACATTGAAACACCGAAAATGTTACAAAAGCACCATTACCACATTGAAAGGGTGACCAAAGCACCATTGAAACAGTGATAATGTGACGTATGAACTATAGACACAGTGAGAGGTGACCAAAGCACCATTGAAATAGTGATAATACATCGTAAACATCATAAACACTGTTAAAGGGTGACTAAAATACCATTGAAACAATGTTCATGCATCCTTAGCGTCATAGACACAGCGAAAGTGTTACCAAAGAATAACTAAAACATTGATAATGTGACTTAAACACCATAGATACAGTTAAAGTGTGACCAAAGCGCCATTGAAACAATGACAATGCGACCTAAGCACCATAGACAAAGTGTATATGTGACCAAAGCACCACTGGAATGGTGATAATTTGACATGAGCACTATAGACACACAATAAGTGAGACTAAAGTACCGTTGAAACACTGATAATGCGACCTGAGTACCATGGAGACACCGAGATTGTGACAAAAGCACCGGTGAAATAGTGATAATGTGACCTGACAACCATAAAAACAATGAAAGAGTTATTAAAGCTCCATTGAAACTGTGAAAACGTTACCTAGGCACCAATGATACAGTGAAAGTTTGATGAAACCACCATTCAAACAGTGATAGTATAACCCAAGTACCATTGAACGATGGAAGTCTTCCCAAAGCACCATGAATAAGTGATAATGTTACATAAGCACAATAGACACAATGAGCGTGTGACCAAAGCATCATCTAAACTATGATAGAGTGACCAGTGCACCATAGACATAGTGCAAGTGTGACCAACAAACCATGAAAACTGTTATAATGTGACTGAAGCACCATAAACACAGTTGAATTGTGACCAAAGCACCACTGAAATAGTGATAATGTGACCAACGCATCGTAGACACGATGCATGTGTGACCAAAGCACCATTGAAAACAGTAATAATGCGACCCGAGCACCATGGACACAATGAAAGTGTAACAAAAACAGCATTGAAACAGTGCAAATGTGACGTAAGCAGCATAGAAATAGTGAAAGTGTGACCAAAGCACCATTGTAATAGTGATAATCTGACCAAAGTACCATAGACACAGTGAAAGCGTTACCAAAGTACCATTGAAATTGTGATGTTGTGAACAAAGCACCATAGTGAGTGGGAAAGTGTGACCAAGGCACTATTGAAACATTGATGGTGTAATCAAAGCACCGTAGACAAAGTGAAAGTGTGACCAATGCACCATTCTAATAGTGTTAATGTTACCTAAGCACCATAGAAACAGTGAACGTAACAAAAGAACTATTGAAAGAGGGATTATGTTACCTAAGCACCATGGACCCAGTAAAAGTGTGACCAAAGCACTATTGAAACAGTGATAACGTGACCAAAGGACCATATCCATAGTGAAGGTGTCACCAAAGCACCATTGAAACAGTGATAATGTGTCCTACATATTAAAGACACTGTTAAATTGTGACCAAAACACAATTGAAACAGTGACAATGTGACCAAAGCACCATTGAGACAGTGATGATGTGACCTAAACACCGTAAAGACAGTTAACGTGTGACCAAAGCGCCATTGAATCAGTTACAATGCGACAAAAACACCATGTACACATTGAAAGTGTGACAAGAGCACCATTAAAACAGTGAAAATATGACATACGAACCATACACAAAGTAAACGTGTGACCAAAACACCATTGAAACAGTGACAATGTGCCATAAGCATCATTGAAACGGTGAAATTGTGACCCAAGTACCAATGAAGCAGTGCTAATATGACGAAAGCAGGATATACAAAGTGAAAGTGTGACCAAAGCACCATTCAAACAGTGATAGTGAGACATAAGCACCATAGACAAAGTGAAAACACGATGGAAGCACCATTGAGATGATGACAATTTGACGTAAGCACTAAAGACACATTGACAGTGTGACCAACGTACGAACGAAACACTGATAACGTGACCTTCGCACGTGACACAATGAAAATGTGACCAAAGTACCATGAAAACGGTGACAATGTGACCTAACTACCATGGACAGAGTGAAAGTGTAACCAAAGCGCCACTAAAACATGATAATGTGATCAAAGTACCGTAAAAAAACTGAAAGAGTGACCCAAGCACCATTAAAACAATGGTAATGTGGCCTAAGCACCATGGACACGGTGAAATTGTGATGAACTCACCACTCAAACAATAATAATGTGACCAACACACCATACACACAATGAGTGTGTGACCAAACCACCATTTAAACAATCATATAGCGACCAAAGCATCAGAAACACATTGAAAGTGTTACCAAAGCACCATTTAGACAGTAATAATGTGACCAACGCACTATAGACACACTGAAAGTGTGACCATAGTACCATTGAAAAAGTAATACTGTTACCTATGCACGATAAAAATAGTGAAAGTATGACCAAAGCACCATTCACGCAATGATCATGTGATCCAGGCACCATGTACACGGTGAAAGTGTGACCAAAGAACCATTGAAACAGTGATAATGTGACCAACCCACTATAGACACAGTGTAAGTGAGACAAACGTACCATAAATACGGCAATAATATGACCAAAGCACCATTGACACGGTGAAATTGTGAGCAAAGCACCATTGAAACAGTGATAATGCGACAAACGCACCATAGGCACTGTGAAAGTGTGATCAAAGCACCATTCAAAGAGTGATAATATGACCAATGTACTGTAAACATAGTAAACGTGTGACCAAAAACACCATTAAAACAGTAAAAACGTGACCTAAGCAGAGTTGCCCTCGATGCCCGATGGAGGAGACATACATCGGCATCGGCACATCGATAGGCATCGATGTGACATCGATGTCGATGGCGCACTCGAGGGGCACTCGGGTCCAGCCGACTGCGGAGTTTCACCGCCCAGGCATCGACCACCCAGAATCTCGCGGGGATGTCGGAGGGGTTGAGATCAATTTTTTGAGTTGCACGTTATGACATGCACGCACCGCCCATGTATAGCCATTGCATGCCACGCAGTCATGCCATGTGGCATGACTTAGGTCTAACATCCAATGAGGATGCACGGCATCTACCAACATGACATGGTTGCTGATATGCAACCATAGATTGACATCCAACTGTCATTCCACCCTGATTATGTGGATGCTTCATTCAGCATGAATCATGCTGTACCTCGTACAAAAGCATATTTCCAGCCTTACCTGCGTTTGCGGATCATTAGGTGTCCACATGCACCGAACCTATGAATCAATCTACACCGTCGATCAATGCATTAATGTCCGGCGGACATCTATTAATCGATCGATGGTGTCGATTGATTATTCGATCAACGCCATGACGGACTGTGTCGAATTGACACTATCCGACATCCCCCACGTTCCCTTTTGTGTTTCGCAACAGTTTGCCATTTGCGGAGACTTTAACCAAGCGCAGTCACATGCCATTATAGTCTTCCCTGTCTCGCGACAGTTAGCCGTTTTTGGCCAACTGCCAAGGCACACTCCGCCACGGCTTCACCAGCTGGAGGTTCCCAGACACCGAGTTCCTCCAATCGGGCGTCCACTACTGCATCCACGGAATCTCCCCTGCCAGTCTCGGCCGTCTCCATGCAGTTTGATGCAGCGAAATGGAACCCGCCATTGGTCACACCTTCATCGTGTCTATGGTGCTTTGGTCACATTATAATTGTTTTAATGGTAATTTGGTCATAATGTCTCTGTGCCTATGGTGTTTATGTCACATAATCACTATTTCAATGGTGCTTTGGTCACACATTTACTGTGTCTAGAGTGCTTGTGTCATATTATCAGTGTTTTAATGGTGCTTTGGTCACATTTTTAGTGTGTCCATATTTCTTGTGTACATTCTCACTGTTTCAATGGTGCTTTGGTCACACTTGCATTGTGTCTGTAGTATATTGGTCATTATTACTCTTTTTATGGTGCTTTTGGTCATGCTTTCACTATGTTTATGGTGCTTAAGTCAAAATATCACTATTTCAATTGTGCTTTTGTCATAGTTTTACTGTGTCTATGGTGCTTTGGTAACATTGTCACTGTTTCAATGGTGCATTGGTCACACTATCACTGTGTCTATGGTACTTTTGTCATATTTTCACTGTTTTAGTAGTGCTTTTGTCACAATTTCACAGTGTCTATGGTGCTTTGGTGACATTAGACTGTTTCAATGGTGCTTTGGTCAGCCGCTCACTGTGTCTATGGTGTGTTGGTCACATTATCACTATTGGAATGGTGCTTTTGTCACACATTCACTGTGTCTATGGTGTTTTGGTCACATTATCACGCCTTCAATAGTGCCTTGGTCACAATTCCATTGTGCCTATGGTCCCTTTGTCACATTCTCATTATTTCAATGGTGCTTTGATCAAGCTTTCACTCCGTGTATGGTGCTTAGGTCCCATTGTTACTGTTAATATGGTGTTTTTGTCACACTTTCACTGTGTCTATGGTGCTTTGGTAACATTATTACTAGTTCAATGGTGCCTTGGTCGCATTATCACTGTGGCCATGGTGCTTAGGTCACATTGTCACTATTTCAACGGTGCTTTAGTCACATGTTCACTATGTCCATGGTACTTTGATCACGTTTGCACTCTGTCTATGGTGCTTAGGTCATATTATCACTGTTTTGATGGTGCTTTGGTCACACTTTCACTATGTCTATAGTGATTTTGTCACATTACCACAGTTCTAACGGTGCGTTGGTCACACTTTTACTGTGCTCTATTGTGATTTGCTGAGAATATGACAGCTTCAATGGTGCTTTCGTCACAATTTCACGGTGTCTATTATATGTCATATGGTTGCTGTTTCAATGATGCATTGGTCACATTTGTACCGTGTCTATACTGCTTTGGTCTCGTTGTCACTCTTTCAGTGGTGCTTTGGTCACAATCTTGTTGTGGATTTGGTGCTTAGGTCATATTATTACTGTTTCAATGGTGCTTTGGTCACACGTTTACTGTGTCTATGGTGCTTTTGTCACGTTTTCACTGTTTCAATGGTGCCTTTGTCATAGTTTCACTGTGTTTATGGTGCTTTTGTCACATCGTCACAGTTTAACTACTGTTTTGGTCACACGTTCCCTGTGTCCATGGTGCTCTTCTCGCCTTATCCATGTTTCAATGGTGCTTTAGTCACACTTTCACCCTGTTTACGGTGCTAAGGTCAAATCATCACTGTTGCAATGGTAATTTGATCACACTTTCACTATGTCCATTGTGCTTGGGTCACATTATCACTGTTTCAATGGTGTGTTGGTCACATTTTCACTGTGTCTATGGTAATTTGGTCACATTATCACTGTTTCAGTGGCACTTTGGTCACACGTTCACTGTGTCTATGGTTTGTATGTTGGATTATCACTGTTTCAATGGTACTTTGGTGACACTTTCACTGTGTCTATGGTGCTTTGGTCACATTATCACTGTTTTAATGATGCATTAGTCACACTTTCATAGTGTATGTGGTGTTTATGTCACATTATCACGTTTTCAATGGTGTCATGGTCACACTTTCTCTTTTTCTAGAGCTCTTATATCACATTATTACTATTTTAAACGTGCTTTGGTCATACTTTCACTGTATGTAGAGTGCTTTGGTCATATCATATATTTTAGTGGTGCTTTGGTCACTATTTTACTGTGTCTATGGTGCTTTGGTCACATTATCACCGTTTCAATGGTGCTTTGGTCACATTTTCACTGTGTATAGGGTGCTTTGGTAATATCATCACTATTTCAATGGTGCTTTGGTCACGTCATCAATGTTTGAATGGGGCCTTTATCACACTTTCACCGTGTGTATGGTGTTTTGGTCACGTTATCACTATCTCAATGATGCTTTGATCACACTCTCACTCTATATATACGTGCTCAAGTCACATTATCACTGTTTTGATGGTGCACTGGTCAGAATATTGCTGTTTCAATGGTGCCTTTGTCACGCTTTCATTGTAACTATACTGCTCGGGTTCTATAATGAAACTTACCATGGTGTTTTGGTCACACTTTCTATATGTCTATGGTGCTGATGTCACATTATCGTTGTTTCAATGGTGCTTTGCTCATACCTTTGTCATGTTTATGGTACTTTGGTCACATTATCACTGTTTCAATGGTGCATTTGCCACGTTTTCACTGTGTGTGTAGTGCTTTTGTTATATTCTCAGTATTTCAATGGTACTTTGGTCACACTTACATAGTGTCCGTGGTGCTTTGGTCACATTATCATTAGTTTAATGGTGGTTTGGTCACATTATAACTGCTTCAATGGTATGTTGGTCACACTTTCACTCTGTCTATGGTTCTTAGGTCACATTATCACTGTTTTCGTGGTGCTTTGGTCACACTTTCACTGTGTCTATAATGCTTTTGTCATGTTATCACAGTTTCAATTATGCTATGGTCACCATTGCACTTTGTCTATGGTTCTCTGGTCAAAGTATCACACTTTCAACAGTGCTCCGGGCATACATTTATTGTGTGTACGGTGCTTATGACACATTCGCATTATTTGAATGGTTTTTTGGTCAAACATTCATCGTGCCTATGGTGCCTTCGTCCGATTCTTAGTGTCTCAATGTTACTTTGGTCACACCTTCACAGTTTCTATGGTGCTCGGGTCACATTATCACTGTTTTAATGGTGCTTTGGTCACTCTTTCATTGTAGCTTGGGGGCTTAGGTCACATAATAACTGTTTGAATGGTGCTTTGGTCATACTTTTACGTTGTCTACAGTGCTTTCGTCACATTATCATCGTTCAATGGTGTGTTGGTCACACTTTCACTGTGTTTAATGTGCTTTGGTCATATTAACACTATTTCAATGGCGCTCTGGTCATACTTTCACTGTGTCTATCATTATTTGGTCAGATTATCACAGTTTAGTGGTGTTTTGGTCACATTGTTACTGTGTGTGTGGTGCTTTGGTCACATTTTCACTGTTTCAATGGTGTTTTGGTCACACTTTCATTGTGTCTATGGTGCTTTGGTCACATTTTCACTGTTTCAATGGTGTTTTGGTCACACTTTCATTGTGTCTATGGTGCTTATGTCACACTAGCACCTTTTCAATGGTGCTATAGTCACACGTTTAATGTGTCTACGGTGCTTAGGTAATATTTTCACTATTCCAATGGTGCTTTTGTCAGACTTTCAACGTGTCTGTTGTGCTTAGTTCACATAAGTACTATATGAATGGTGCGTTGGTCACACTTCCACTGTATCTATGGTGCTTCGGTCACGCCATCACTGTTTCAGTGCTGTTGTAGTCACGCTCTGAGTGTAACTATGGAGCATTGGGAACATTATCACTGCTTTCAATGGTGCTGTCTTCACTATCATTGTGTTCATGGTGTTTTGACAAAACTATCACTGTTTCAATGGTGCTTTGGTCACACGTTCTATCTATATACGGGACTTTGATCACATCATCATTGTTTCAGTGGTGTTTTGTCACACGTTCAGCGTAGCTACGGTTCTATTGTCACATTATCACTGAGTTAATGGTGCTTTCGTCACACTTTCACTGTGTGTATGTTACTTTATTCGCGTAAGCATTGTTTCAATGGTGTTTGGTCACACTTAGACTGTCCCTTTGGTGCTTAGGTCACATTATCAGTGTTTCAATGGTGCGTTGGTCACACGTTTAGTGCGTCTATAGTGTGTGTGCCACAGTTTCACTGTTTCAATTGTCCTTTGGTCACATTTTCACTGTTTCTATGGTGCTTAGGTCACACGATCACTGTTTCAATGGTGCTTTGGTCACACTTTCTCTGCTTGTGTAGTGCTTTGCTCCCATTGTTGCCGTTTCAATGATGCTTTGGCCTCACTTTCATTGTCTTATGGTGCGTTCGTCACAGCATTGCTGTTTCAATGGTACGTTGGTAACACTTTCATTGTTTGTGGGGTGCTTATGTCATGTTGTCACTATTTCAATGGTGCTTTGTTCACACGCTCACTGGGTCTATGGTGATTTGTCACATTGCAAGAGTTTAAATGCTGCTTTGGTCACACTTTCACTATGCCTATGGTGCTTTGGTCACATTATCACTGTTCCAATGGTGGTTTGGTCACACTCTCACTGTGTGCATGGTGCTTTGGTCACATTTTCACTGTTTCAATTGTACTTTGCTCACACATTCACTATGTCTATGATACTTAGGTCACATTGTCACTTTCTCAATTTTGGTTTTGTCACACTTTCACTATGACTATTGTGCTTTGTTTACATTATAACTGCTTCTGTGGTTCCTTATTCACACTTTCAATGTATATATAGTTTCATGGTCTCATTATCATTGTTTCAATGGTGCCATGGTCACACTTACATCGTGGCTATGAAGCTTGGGTCACAATATCATTGCTTCAATGGTGCTTTGGTCACATTATTACTGTTTGAATGGAACTTTGGTCACATGTTTACTATGTCTATGTTGCTTTTGTCACATCATTACTGTTTCAATTGTACTTCGGTCACATTTTCACAATGTATGTGGTGCTTGGATCACATTATTATGGTTTTAATGGTGCTTTGGTCACACATCCACTTTGTTCATGGTGCTTAGGTCACACTATCACTGTTTCAATGGTGCTGTGGTAATACTTTAATGTGTCTATGGTGCCTTGGTCACGTTATCACTGTTTCAGCTGTGCTTTGGTCACACTCTCAATGTGTCTATGGTGCTTTGATGACATTTTTTCCGTTTCAATGGTGCTTTGGGGACACCTTCAATGTGTTTATGGTGCTTTGGTCACGTTATCACTCGTCATTTGTGATTTGAGCACACTTTCACGGTGTCTTTGGTGCTTATATCACATTCTCACTGCTTCAATCGTGCTTTGATTGCACTTTCATTTTATGGTGCGTAGGTGACATTATCACTGTTTCAATCGTCCTTTGGTCACAATTTCGACGGGTCTATAGTTCTTTGGTGCGATATCACTATTTTAATGATGCTTTGGGTAGACTATATTTTTCTCTATGGTACAGCACTCACATTATCATTGTTTCAATGGTGCTTTGGTCACACTTTTATTGTGTGTATGATGTTAAGGTCACATTGTCACTGTTGCAATGGTAGTTTGGTCACACTTCTACTATGTCTATGGTGCTTTGGTCACATTATCACTGTTTCAATGGTGTTTTGGTCACACTTTCACTGTGTCCATGGTGCGTCTGTCATATTATCACTGCTTTCATGGTGCTTTTGTCACACCTTTAATGTGTTATTCGTGCTTTTGGTCACATCCTCCATGTTCAATGGTGCTTTGATCACACTTTCACTCTGTCTATGGTATTTGGGTAGCATTACAACTGTTTCAATGGTCCATTGGTCACAGCTTCACAGTGTCTATGGTTCTTTGGTTACATTATCACATTTCAAATCGTGCTTTGGTTACAGTTTCACTTTGTCTATGGTACTTTCCTCGTATTATTATTATTTCAAAGGTGCTTTGGTCACCCATAATGACTGTTTGAATGGTGTTTTGGTCACAATTTCACATTGTCTATGGTGCTAATGTCACATAACATCTGTTTCAATGGTGCCTTGGTGACACTTTCACTGTGCCTAGTCTATGGAGCCTTGGTCACATTGTCATTGTTTTAGTGGTAGTTTGGTCACACTCTTTCTTTGTCCATGGTGTTTAGGTCACATTATCACTGTTTCAATGGTGCCTTGGTGACACTTTCACTGTGCCTAGTCTATGGAGCCTTGGTCACATTGTCATTGTTTTAGTGGTAGTTTGGTCACACTCTTTCTTTGTCCATGGTGTTTAGGTCACATTATCACTGTTTCAATGATGCTTTGGTCACACGTATCGTGCGTTTATGTTGCTTGTGTCACATTATCAGTGTTTTGATGGTGCTTTGGTCACATATTCAGTGTGTCTATGTTTATTAGGTCACACTATTACTGTTTCAATGGTGCTTTGGTCACAGTTTCACTGTCTCTATGGTGAGTTGGTCACATCTTCTTTGTTTCAATGGTGCTTTGCTAACGCTTCCATTGTGTGTAGGGTGCTTATGTCACATTCGAACTGTTTCAATGGTCTTTTGGTCACATTATAGCTGTTTCAATGGTGCTTTGGTCACCCTTTCATCGTGTATGTGATGCTTAGGTCACATGATCACTCTTTCCATGGTGCTTTGGTCACAATTTCACGTTGCCTATGGTGCATAGCTCACATAATCACTTTGTCAATGGTGCTTTGGTCACACTTTCACTCTGTCCATGGTGCTTAGGTCACATTACCACTGTTTCAGTGGTGCTTTGGTCACATGTTTACTGTGCTATGTTGCCTTGGTCATATCATTACTGTTTCAATGGTGCATTGGTCAATCATTCACTGTGCCTGTGGTGCCGTGGTCACATTATCGTTATCTCAATGCTGCTTTGGTCACACTTTCATTGTGTTGATGGTGCTTAGGTTACATTCTTCTTGATTGAAAGAAATAAAGGCACCATGCGTGCTTGGACCACTAAACCACTTGTCTACTTATTGCAACAATGAAAAATGTGCATGCTGCACAAAAAGAGTGTTGATTACACGTTTATACAGGCATCGGCCACGTCATCACCTCACTTAGGTCACACTTTCACCTTTTCTATAGTTTGTACGTCACATTATAACTGTTATACAATTGCTTTGGTCACATTTTCACTGTGTCTACTGTGCTTTGGTCATGTTATCATTGTTTCAGTGGTGCTTCCGTCACCATTTTACGATGTCTATGGTGCTTTGGTCACATCATCACTGTTTCAATGGTGCTTTGGTCACATTTTCCCTGTATTTATGGTGCTTTGGTTATATCATCACTACTTCAATGGTGGGTTGGTCACATTATCACTCTTTTAATGGTACCTTTATCACACTTTCACGCTTTCTATTGTGTTTTGCTCACATTATCACACTTTCAATGATGCTTTGATGACACTTTCACTCTGTCTATGGTACTTAGGTCACATTATTACCGTTTTCATGGTGCTCTGCTAGCATTATCACTGTTTTAATGGTACTTTTGTCACAATTTCACTGCAACTATAGTACTCATGTTACATAATCACAGTTACAATGGTGTTTTGGTCACACTTTCACTATGTCTATGGTGCTTAGGTCACATTATCATTGTTTCAATGGTGCTTTGGTCATACCCTGGTGGTGTTTTTGGTACTTTGGTCACATTATCACTGTTTCAGTGGTGCTTTAGTCGGACATTCACTATATCTATGATGCCTATGTCACATTTTCACTGTTTCATTGGTGCTTTGGTCACACTTTCACTGTGTCTATGGTTCTTACATCACATTATCATTCTTTAAATGGTACCTTGGTCACGTTTTCAATGTGTCTTTAGTGCTTTTGTTATATTATCAGTGTTTCAATGGTGCTGTGGTCACACGTTCACTGTGTCCATGGTGCTCTGGTCACATTATCACTGTTTCAATGGTGTTTTGGTCACATTGTCACATTTTCAATGGTGTGTTGGTCACACTCTCACTCTCTCTATGGTGCGTATGTCACATTATCATTGTTTTGATGGTGCTTCGGTCACGTTTTCACTCGGTCTATGGTGCTTGTGTCACATTATCACAGCTTCAACGGTGCTTTGGTCACCATTGCACTTTGTCTATGGTGTTATGGTCAAAGTATTACACTTCCAACAGTGCTTTGGTCACACTTCCATTGTGTGTATGGTGCTTATGGCACATTCTCAATATTTGAACTGTGCTTTGGCCAGATGTTCACTGTGTCTATGGTGTTTTGGTCACATTATCGTTGTTTCAATGTTGCCTTGACCACACTTTCATTGTGTGTATGGTGCTTATGGCACATTCTCAATATTTGAACTGTGCTTTGGCCAGATGTTCACTGTGTCTATGGTGTTTTGGTCACATTATCGTTGTTTCAATGTTGCCTTGACCACACTTTCATTTTGTGTATGGTTATTTTATCACATTATCACTGTTTCTATGGTGCGTTGGTCACACCTTCAATGTGTTTATGGTGCTTTGGTCACATTATCACTGTTCCGTGGTGCTTTTATCACACTTTTACCATGTCTTTGGTGCTTATATCACGTTATCGCTGCTTCGATGGTGCTTTGATCAGACCTTCACTCTGTCCATGGTACTTAGGTGACATTATCACTATTTCAATGGTCCGTTGGTCACAATTTCACCGTGTCTATGGTTCTTTGGTTGCATTATCACTGTTTGAATGATGCTTTGGTTACACTTTCACTCTATCTCTGGTACAGTGCTCACATCGGCGCTTTGGTCACACTTTCACTCTGACTATAATGCTTATGTAACATTCTCACTATTTCAATGGTACTTTCTTCACACCTTTACTTCGTCTATAGTGCTTTGATCACATTATCACTGTTTTAACGGTGCTTTTGTCACACTTTCACTTTATTTATAGATCTTATGTCACATAATCACTCTTTGCATGGTTCTTTGGTCATACTTTCACTGTGTCTATAGTGGTTGGGTCAACTTATCAGTACTTGAATGGTGATTTTGGTCACAATTCTACTGTGTCTATAGTGTGTATGTCACATTATCACTATTTCAATGGTGCTTTGGTCACACTTTCACTGTGTCTATAGTGATTAGGTCACCAAATCACTGTTTCAATGGTTCTTTGTCACATTTTCACTGTATCTATACAGCGTATGTCATATTGTCACTGTTTCAATGGTGAGTTGGTCACTTTCTCAATGTGTCTATAATGCTTTGGTAACAATATCACATTCAATGGTAATGTCGTCACACATTCACTGTGTCTACTGTGCTAATGTCACCCTTTCAATGAGTTCAAATGGCTTTAATCACATAATCATTATTTCAATGGTGCTTTGGTCACACTTTCATTGTGTCTAATGTGCTTTGGTCACAGTATCACTATTTCAATGGTGCTTTGCTCACATGTTCACTGTTTATATGGTGCTGATGTCATATGATCACTGTGTCAATGGTGCTTTGGTCACACTTTCACATTTGTGGGTCACAGTATCTCTTGCCTGGGTCACAGTTTCTGTATTCAATGGTGCTTTGGTCACACGTTTATGTGTCTATGGTGCGTTGGTCATATTGTCACTGTTTCAATGGTAGTTTGGACACAATATTGCTATATATATGGTGCATAGGTCACATTATGAGTGTTTCAATGGTGCTTTGGTCACACCTTCACTGTGTCCATGGTGCTAATGTAAAATATTCACTGTTTCAGTGGTGCTTTGGTCTCACTTCCACGTTGCCATGTTCCGTTGGTCACATTATCACTGTTTCATTGGTGCTCTTGTCACACTTTCACTGTGACTCTGCTGCGTTGGTCACATAATCGCTGTTTCAATTTTCCTTTTCTCACACTTTCACTGTACCTATAGCGCTTGGGTCACATGATCACAGTTTGAGTGGTGCTATGGTCACACTTTCATTGGGCTATGGTGCTCAGGTCACATTATCACTGTTTCAATGGTGGTTTGGTCACACCTTCATAGTGTCTATGGTGATTTTGTCACGTTATCATTGTTTCAATGTGCTGTAGTCACACTTTCACTATGTCCATGGTGCTTAGGTCACAACATCATTGTTTCAATGCTTATTTGGTCAAACTTTCACTACGTCTATGGTGCTTATGTCACATTATAACTCTTTCAATGGTGCTTTGGTTACACTCATTATGTCTAAACAAATAGGTCTAACTATCACTATTTTGACAGTGTTTTGGTTACACGTTCACTGTATGTATGGTCTTTTGGTCAAATAATCACTATTTCAATGATGATTAGGTCACGTTATTGTATATATGATGTTATGGTCACAAAATAACTGTTTCAACGGTGCTTTGGTCACAATCCCACTCTGTCTATATTGCTAAGGTGTGGTCATCACCTTTTCAATGGTACTTTGGTCACACTTTTACTTTGTCTATAATGCTTTGGTCACATTGTCACTGTTTCAATTACGCTTCGTTCACAATTTTACCGTGTCTATGGTACTTAGATTATATTATCGCTGTTCGAGAGGTAGTTGGCTCACACGTTTATGTATCTATGGTGCTTTGGTCATATTAATCGTTTCAATGGTGCATTGTTCACACTTTCACTCTGTCTGTGGTGCTTGGGTCACACTGTCATTGTTTCATTAGTGCTTTGGTCACACATTCATTGTATTTGTGGTGCGTACGTTACATTATCAGTACTTGAATGATACTTTGGTCACACTTTCACTTTTTATATGGTGCTTACGTGACATTATCACTGTTTCGATGATAATTTGGTTAGAATTTTACTATGTCTATGGTGCTTAGGTGACATCATCACAGTTTGAATGGTACATTGGTTACACTATCACTGTGTAAATGGTTATTTGGTCATACTATCACTTTTTCAATGGTACACTGGTCACCCTTTCACAATATCTATGGTACTTTGGTCACATTATGAGTGTTTGAATGGTGCTTTGGTCACCCTATCACAGTCTCAATGGTGCTTAGGTCACACTTTCACAATGTGTATGGTGATTCTGTCACAATATCACTCTTTCATTGGTGCTTTGGTGACATTTTCATTGTGTCTTTGGTGCTTTGGTCACATTATCACTCTTTTAATGGTGCTTTGGTCACACCTTCAATGTGTCTATGGTGCTTAGGTCACATTGTCGTAATTTCAATAGTTCTTTGGTCACACTTGCACTGTGTCTATGGTAGTTAGGTCACATTATCATGGTTTCAAAGGTGCTGTGGTCAGACTTGCACAGTTTCCATGGTGCTTAGGTCACATTATCACTGTTTTTTTGGTGCTTTGGTCACACTTTCACATAGTCTATGGTACTTGGGTCACATTAGTACTGTTTCAATGGTACTTTGGTCACGCGTTTACTGTGCCTATAGTGCTTCCGTCACACTATCACGGTTTATGTGGTGCTTTGGTCAGACAATCGCTGTTTCAATGATGATTTGGTCATAATTTTATCGTGTCTATGGTGCTTAGGTCATATTATCACTATTTCAATGGTGCTTTAATCACACTTTCACTGTGCCTATAGGGCTTAGGTTATATCATGAATGGTTCAAGGGTGCTTTGGTCACACTTTCACTGTGTCTATGGTGCTTATGTTACATTTTTACTGTTTTTGTAGTGCCTTGGTCATACTCTCAACATGTCTATGGTGTTTAGGTCCCATTATCGCTTTTTCAATGGAGCTTTGGTCACAATTTCACTGTCTATGATGCTTTGGTCACGCTATCATTGTTTCAATTGTGCTTTGGTCACACTTCCATTATGTATGGTGCTTATGTACCATTATCAATATTTCAATGGTGTTTTCATCACACTTCTATGTTCCCATGGTACTTTGGTCACATTATCACTATTCTAGTGGTGCTTTGGTTAAATGTTCATTGTGTCTATGGTATTTAGGTCACATTATCACGGTTACAATGGTGCTTTGGTCACATCTTCAATGTGTCTATGGTGCTTATGAAACATTAACACCGTGTCTATGGTGCTTTGGTCATACTTTCCCTGTGTATTTGGTGCTTATGACCAAGTATCGTTGTTTCAATGGTGCTTTGGTCATCCTTTCACATTATATATAATGCTTTGGTCACATCATCACTGTTTCAATTGTGCTCTGGTCATACTTTCATTGTCTATGGTGCTTTGGTCACATTATCACTATTTCAGCGGTGCTTTGGTAACACGCTCACTATGTATATGGTGTTTTGCTCACACTATCACCATTTCAATGATGCTTTGGGCATACTTTCACTGTGTCTTTGGTGCTAAGGTCACATTATCACTGTGTCAATGGTACTTTTATTACACTTCAAATAATCACTATTTGTATAGTGATTTGGTCACACGTTTACTGTTTCTATGGTGCATAGGCTACATTATCACTGTTTTGATGGTGCTTTGGTAACACTTTCACTTTGTCTATTGTTGTTTTGTCACATTGTCACATTTCTAAGGGTGCTTTGGTCGTCGTTTCTGTGTGTCTATTGTGCTTTACTCGTAGTATGATGGTTTCAGGGGTGCTTTGGTCACACCTTTGTTGTGTCAATGGCATGTCATATTATCATGTTTCAATGGTATTTTGGTGTCATTATCACTGTTTCAGTGGTGCTTTGGTCACACTTTTACAGTGTTGTTGGTGCTTATGTCACATCATCGCTGTTTCAATGGTGCTTTGGTTACACATTCAATGTGTGAATGGCGCTTTGATCACATAATCACTGTTTCCATGGTGTTTTGATCACACATTCACTGTGTCTGTTGTTCTCTCATCACATTATCCCGGTTTTAATGGTACTCTGGTGACACGTTCACTATGTCTATGGTGCTTAGGTCACATTATCACTGTTTTAGCTGTGTTTTGGTCACACTTTCACTGTGCCTAGGATGCGTAGCTCACATAATCACTATTTAAATGGTGCTTTGGTCACACTTTTATGTGTCTATGTTGTTTTGGTTACATTAATATTGCTTCTATAGTTCTTTGGTCACACTTTCACTGTGTATATGAAGCTTAGGTTGCATTAACAGCGTTTCAATGGTGCGTTGGTCACACCCACATCGTGTCATGTGCTCACTGTGTAAATGGTTCGTTCGTTATACGCTCACAGTAGTTATGGTGCTTAAGTCACAATTTCAATGTTTCAATGGTGCTTCGGTCACACTTTCAGTGTGTCTATGTTGCCTTGGTCACATTATCAGTGTTTGAATGGCTCTTTGGTCACAGCTAGATGGTGCCTATGGTGTTCAAGTCACATTATCAATCTTTCAGTTGTGCTTTGGTCACACTTTCACCCTGTCTTTGGTGCTTGGTCACATTATCAAATTTTCAAGGATGCTTTGGTCAAACTTTCACTGTTTCCATGGTTCGTGTGTCACATTATCACTGTTTCAATGGTGTTTTGGTCACGTTTTCACTTTTCTATGGTGTTTTGGTCATATTATGATTGTTACAATGGTGCTTTAGAAATTATTTCATTGTATCTATGGTGCTTAGCTGAAATTCTCACTGTTTCAATGGTGCATTGGTCACACTTTTGCCGTGTCTATGGTTCTTAGGTCTCATTATCACTGTTTCAATGTTACTTTGGTCACACGTTCACCGTGTCTATGGTACTTTTATCATATTTTAATGGTAGTTTGGTCACATTTTCATTGCTTCTATTGTTACTAGTCACATCATCACTCTGCCAATAGTGCTTTGGTCAAACGTTCACTGTGTCTATGGCGCGTTGGTCCCATTATCAACATTTGAATGGTGCTGTTATCACACTTTTAATGTGTCTATGATGTTTTTGTCACGATAGCACAGTTTTAATGGTGCTTTGGTCACACCTCTACTATGTATATGGTACTTTGGTCACATGATCAATGTTTCAATTGTCCTTTGGTCACACTTTCATTGTCTATGGTGCTTATGTCCCATTATCACCGTTTTAATGGCGTTTTGGTCACACTTTCACTGTGTTTATGGTGCATAGGTTACATTATCATTGTTTTGATTATACGAGGTCACAATCTCACTATGTCTAGAGTGCTTGTGTCACGTTATCACAGTTCTAATGGTGCTTTGGTCACACTTTCACTGTGTCTATTGTGTTTTACGCAGAGCATGACAGTTTCAATGTTGCTTTTGTCATAATTTCATTTTGTCCATGGTATGTCACGTTATCACTGTTTCAATGGTGCGTTGGTCATACTTTCATCGTGTATATGGTGCTTTGGTTCTATTCTGACAGTTTCAATGGTGCTTTGGTCACACGTTTGTAGTGTCTATGATGCTTATATCACATTATCACTGTTCGAATGGTGCTTTGGTCACACTTTCACCGTGTATATGGTGCTGTGCTTGCATCATCACTGTTTAAATGGTGCTTTGTCACATGTTTACTATGTCTATGGTACTTCGGTGACATGATAATTCTTTCAATTGTGTTTTTATCACACTTTCACTTTGTATATAGACTCTCGTCACATGATCACTGTTGCAATGGTACTTTCGTCACACTTTCACTTGGCCTTTGGTGCTTATGTCACATTATCACTGTTTTAATGATGCTTTTGTTATACATTTGCTTTGTCTATGATGCTCTGGTCACACAATAACTATTTCAATGGTGCTTTGGTCACACTTTTATGTGTATATGTTGTTTTGGTCACGTTATCACTGTTTCAATGGTTCTTTGGTCCCACTTTCACTATGTCTATGGTGCTTATGTCACATTATCAAGGTTTCAATAGTGCTTTGGTCACACCTTCATCGTGTCTATGGTGCTTTGGTCACATTATCATTGTTTTAATGGTAATTTGGTCATAATGTCTCTGTGCCTATGGTGTTTATGTCACATATTCACTGTTTCAATGGTGCTTTGGTCACACGTTTAGTGTGTCTAGAGTGCTTGTGTTACATTATCAGTGTTTTAATGGTGCTTTGGTCACATTTATAGTGTGTCCATATTTCTTGTGTACATTCTCACTGTTTCAATGGTGCTTTGGTCACACTTGCATTGTGTCTGTAGTATATTGGTCATTATTACTCTTTTGATGGTGCTGTTGGTCATGCTTTCACTATGTTTATGGTGCTTAAATCAAAGTGTCACTATTTCGATTGTGCTTTTGTCATAGTTTTACTGTGTCTATGGTGCTTTGGAAACATTGTCACTGTTTCAATGGTGCATTGGTCACACTATCACTGTGTCTATGGTACTTTTGTCATATTTTCACTATTTTAGTAGTGCTTTTGTCACAATTTCACAGTGTATATGGTGCTTTGGTGATATTAGACTGTTTGAATGGTGCGTTGGTCAACCGCTCACTGTGTCTATGGTGTGTTGGTCACATTATCACTATTGGAATGGTGCTTTTGTCACACGTTCACTGTGTCCATGGTGTTTTGGTCACATGATCACGCCTTCAATGGTGCTTTGGTCACAATTCCATTGTGCCTATGGTCCCTTGGTCACATTCTCATTATTTCAATGATGCTTTGATCAAGCTTTCACTCCGTGTATGGTGCTTAGGTCCCATTATTACTGTTAATATGGTGTTTTGGTCACACTTTCACCATGTCTATGGTGCTTTGGTAACATTATTACTAGTTCAATGGTGCTTTGGTCGCATTATCACTGTGACCATGGTGCTTAGGTCACATTGTCACTATTTCAACGGTGCTTCAGTCACATGTTCACTATGTCCAAGGTACTTTGATCACGTCTGCACTCTGTCTATGGTTCTTAGGTCATGTTATCACTGTTTTGATGGTGCTTTGGTCACACTTTCACTATGTCGACAGTGATTGTGTCACATTACCACATTTCTTATTGTGCTTTGGTCACACTTTCACTGTGCTCTATTGTGATTTGCTGAGAATATAACATCTTCAATGGTGCTTTGGTCACACTTTCATTGTGTCTATGGTGCTTAGGTCACATAATCACGGTTTTGGTGGTGCTTTGGTCACACTTTCACTGTGCTCTATTGTGATTTGCTGAGAATATAACATCTTCAATGGTGCTTTGGTCACACTTTCATTGTGTCTATTATATGTCATATGATCGATGTTTCAATGATGCATTGGTCACATTTGTACCGTGTCTATACTGCTTTGGTCTCATTGTCACTCTTTCAGTGGTGCTTTGGTCATTCTCTTGTTGTGGCTTTGGTGCTTAGGTCATATTATCATTGTTTCAATGGTGCTTTGGTCACACGTTTAGTGTGTCTATGGTGCTTTTGTCACGTTTTCACTGTTTCAATGGTGCCTTTGTCACTGTTTCACGGTGTTTATGGTGCTTTTGTCACGTCGTCACTATTTAAATTATGTTTCGGTCACACTTTCCCTATGTCCATGGTGCTCTCCTCACCTTATCACTGTTTCAATGGTGCCTTTGTCACTGTTTCACGGTGTTTATGGTGCTTTTGTCACGTCGTCACTATTTAAATTATGTTTCGGTCACACTTTCCCTATGTCCATGGTGCTCTCCTCACCTTATCCCTGTTTCAATGGTGCTTTAGTCACACTTTCACTCTGTGTACGGTGCTAAGGTCAAATTATCTCTGTTTCAATGGTAATTTGATCACACTTTCACTGTGTCCATTGTGCTTGGGTCACATTGTCACTGTTTCAATGGTGTGTTGGTCACGTTTTCACTGTGTCTACGGTAATTTGGTCACATTATCACTGTTTCATTGGCACTTTGGTCACACGTTCACTGTGTCTATGGTTTGTATGTAGGATTATCACTGTTTCAATGGTGTTTTGGTGACACTTTCACTGTGTCTATGGTGCTTTGGTCACATTATCACTGTTTTAATGATGCATTAGTCACACTTTCATATTGTCTATGGTGATTAGGTCGCATTATCACGTTTTCAATGGTGATATGGTCACACTTTGTCTTTTTCTAGAGCTCTTATATCACATTATTACTGTTTTAAACGTGCTTTGGTCATACTTTCACTTTATCTAGAGTACTTTGGTCATATCATATATTTTAGTGATGCTTTGGTCACTATTTTACTGTGTCTATGGTGCTTTGGTCACATTATCATTAGTTTAATGGTGGTTTGGTCACATTATCACTGTTTCATTGGCACTTTGGTCACACGTTCACTGTGTGTATGGTTTGTATGTAGGATTATCACTGTTTCAATGGTGTTTTGGTGACACTTTCACTGTGTCTATGGTGCTTTGGTCACATTATCACCGTTTCAATGTTGCTTTGGTCACATTTTCACTGTTTCTATGGTGTTTTGGTCACACTTTCATTGTGTCTATGGTGCTTATGTCACATTATCATTGTTTCAATGTTGCTTTGCTCATACCTTTGTCATGTTTATGGTACTTTGGTCACATTATCACTGTTTTAATGATGCATTAGTCACACTTTCATATTGTCTATGGTGATTAGGTCGCATTATCACGTTTTCAATGGTGATATGGTCACACTTTGTCTTTTTCTAGAGCTCTTATATCACATTATTACTGTTTTAAACGTGCTTTGGTCATACTTTCACTTTATCTAGAGTACTTTGGTCATATCATATATTTTAGTGATGCTTTGGTCACTATTTTACTGTGTCTATGGTGCTTTGGTCACATTATCACCGTTTCAATGTTGCTTTGGTCACATTTTCACTGTGTATAGGGTGCTTTGGTAATATTATCACTATTTCAATGGTGCTTTGGTCACATAATCAATGTTTGAATGGGGCCTTTATCACACTTTCACCGTGTGTATGGTGTTTTGGTCACGTTATCACTATTTCAATGATGCTTTGATCACACTCTCACTCTGTCTATCGTGCTCAAGTCACATTATCACTGTTTTGATGGTGCATTGGTCACAACAGTGCTGTTTCAATGGTGCGTTTGTCACACTTTCATTGTAACTATAGTGCTGGGGTTACATAATCAAACTTACAATGGTGTTTTGGTCACACTTTCTATATGTCTATGGTGCTTATGTCACATTATCATTGTTTCAATGTTGCTTTGCTCATACCTTTGTCATGTTTATGGTACTTTGGTCACATTATCACTGTTTCAATGGTGCTTTTGTCTCACTTTCACTGTGTCCATGGTTTGTAGGTCACGTTATCATTGTTTGAATGGTGCATTTGCCACGTTTTCACTGTGTGTGCAGTGCTTTTGTTATATTCTCGGTGTTTCAATGGAACTTTGGTCACACTTACACAGTGTACATGGTGCTTTGGTCACATTATCATTAGTTTAATGGTGGTTTGGTCACATTATCACTGTTTCAATGGTATGTTGGTCACACTTTCACTCTGTCTATGGTGCTTAGGTCACATAATCACGGTTTTGGTGGTGCTTTGGTCACACTTTCACTGTGTCTATAATGCCTTTGTCATATTATCACAGTTTCAATTGTGCTTTGGTCACACTTTCACTCTGTCTATGGTGCTTAGGTCACATAATCACGGTTTTGGTGGTGCTTTGGTCACACTTTCACTGTGTCTATAATGCCTTTGTCATATTATCACAGTTTCAATTGTGCTTTGGTCACCATTGCACTTTGTCTATGGTGCTCTGGTCAAAGTATCACACTTTCAACAGTGTTTCGGGCATACATGTATTGTGTGTATGGTGCTTATGACACATTCGCATTATTTGAATGGTGCTTTGGTCAAACATTCATTTTGCCTATGGTGCTTTCGTCCCATTCTTAATGTCTCAATGTTACTTTGGTCACACTTTCACAGTGTCTATGGTGCTTGTGTCACATTCTCAGTGTTTTAATGGTGCTCTGGTCACTCTTTCATTGTAGCTTAGGTGCTTAGGTCACATAATAACTGTTTGAATTGTGCTTTGGTCATACTTTTACGTTGTCTACAGTGCTTGCGTCACATTATCATCGTTCAATGGTGTGTTGGTCACACTTTCACTGTGTTTAATGTGCTTTGGTCACATTGTCACTATTTCAATGGCACTGTGGTCATACTTTCACTGTGTCTATTGTTCTTTGGTCAGATTATCACAGTTTAGTGGTGTTTTGGTCACATTGTTACTGTGTGTGTGGTGCTTTGGTCACATTTTCACTGTTTCAATGGTGTTTTGGTCACACTTTCATTGTGTCTATGGTGCTTATGTCACACTAGCACCTTTTCAATGGTGCTATAGTCACACGTTTACTGTGTCTACGGTGCTTATGTAATATTTTCACTATTCCAATGGTGCTTTGGTCACACTTTCAACGTGTCTATTGTGCTTAGTTCACATTAGTACTATATGAATTGTGCTTTGGTCACACTTCCAATGTGTCTATGGTGCTTAGGTCACACCATCACTGTTTCCATGCTGTTGTAGTCACACTTTGAGTGTAACTATGGAGCTTTGGGAACATTATCACTGCTTTCAATGGTGCTGTCTTCACTATCATTGTGTTGATGGTGTTTTAACAAAACTATCACTGTTTCGATGGTGCTTTGGTCACACGTTCTATCTGTAATAATAACTTGTAACCACTCGCTACCACTCGTAACCACTCGCAACCACTCGTAACCACTCGCAACCACTCCCAGAAACTCGCAACCACTTGCAACCAATCGCAACCAAGTACAACCACTCGCAACCACTTGCAACCACTCACAACCACTCGTAGCCACTCGTAATAACTCGCAAGCACTAACAACAACTCGCAACCACTCGCAACCATTTGCAACCACTCACAACCACTCGCAACCACTGGCAACCACTCGGAACTGCTCGCAACCACTCACAACCACTCGCAACCACTTGCAACAACTCGCAACCACTCGCAACCATTTGCAACCACTCACAACCACTCGCAACCACTGGCAACCACTCGGAACTGCTCGCAACCACTCACAACCACTCGCAACCACTCGCAACTACTCGCACCAACTTACAATCACTTGCAACCACTTGTAAGAACTTGCAAGCTTTTGCAACCACTCGTAACCACTCGCAAACACTTGTAACCACTCGCAACCACTCACAACGACTCGCAACCACTTGCAATCACTTGCAACCACTTGTAAGAACTTGCAAGCTTTTGCAACCACTCGTAACCACTCGCAAACACTTGTAACCACTCGCAACCACTCACAACGACTCGCAACCACTTGCAACCACTGGCAACCACTGGCAACCACTCGCAACCACTCACAACCACTCGCAACCACTTGCAACCACTCGTAACCACTCGCAACCAGTTGTAATAACTTGAAACCACTCACAACCACTTGCAACCACTGGCAACCACTCGCAGCCACTGGCAACCACTAGCAACCACTTCCAACCACTCGTCACCACTCACAACCACTTGCAACAACTCGCAACCACTCGCAACCACTCACGACCCATCGCAACCACAAGCAACCACTCGCAATCACTCGCAACTATATGCAACCAATCGCAACCACTTGCAACCACTCACAACCACTCGTAACCACTCCCACCTACTTGTAACCACTCACAACCACTCGTAACCACTTGTAACCACTCGCAACCACTCGCAACCACTCACAACCAGTCGCAACCATCTGCAACCACTCACAACCACTCGTAACCACTTGTAACCACTCGCAACCACTCGCAACCACTCACAACCAGTCGCAACCATCTGCAACCACTCACAACCACTGGCAACCACTCGCAACCACTCGCAACCAATTGAAACCAATCGCAACCACCCGCAATCACTCGCAACCACTCGCAATCATTGGCAGTTTCTTGCAACTACTCGCAACCACTGGCAACCACTCGCAACCACTTGCAACCACTCGCAACCACTCGCAACCACTCGCAACCACTCGCAACCACTCACAACCACTCGTAACCACTCGCAACCACTCGCAACCAATTGAAACCAATCGCAACCACCCGCAATCACTCGCAACCACTCGCAATCATTGGCAGTTTCTTGCAACTACTCGCAACCACTGGCAACCACTCGCAACCACTTGCAACCACTCGCAACCACTCACAACCACTTGTAACCACTCGCAACCACTCTTAACCACTCACAACCACTTGCAACCACTCGCAACCACTCACAACCACTCGCAACCACTCGCAACCACTCGCAACCATCCGCGGCCCTACTTCCTCTACTCATCATATTGGATCTCCGGAGAGCTGACAGTACATTTGCATTGGCAGCCATATATATCGGCATGTTTTGGATCAGCAAGATGGGTGGTCCGGGAAACAAGGGGAGAGTGCGAGCGTGAGCTCCTCTCGACTGCAAGGCTGCTGACGTGGCGTGGACCAAGTAACTGCTGAAGAAATGTATCTTTCTAAAAGAGGATCCTGTGGTCAGGAATCATGCGAGGGAGCTTAGGATTGATCGACCCCATTGGTATCAAGAGATAAGGTCGGATCATCGTCGTGAGCCAAGAGCCCGAGCCAGATCGATGGTCATGAAGAAGGTACCGCATATCTGGACGATTTTGTCCGTGGATCGCATCGAGGATGCGGGGCATCCGCCACCCTCGGTCTCCCGATGATCGGAGATCATCGAGCGGTGCCCGGGAGATCCTGTGAAGACACAAGAATACCGGACTGAGTCAACACTTGTACTTCCTTGCTTCTAGGTAGTGTAGATAGATAAGTAGCTGTAGGTTTGCATTTTCTATTACCTCGTCTGAGTGTAACCATTTCAAGCAAGCTTGGTACCGTTGAAAAGCTTGTGAGACGAGTCGTGTATCTGTGCCTTAACTTCATACTCTTGAATCACACAGTCAGTGAAATTGCCAAGGCAAGAGTGCCTCTGTGTGTGTAAGCGGTTATTCTTAAATGAGAAGTCATCACCAACAAATTCAGCACAGTACTAGAGAATTGAACAATCACAGTACCTCATCTGAAGGTTCTTAAACGTTCTGCTTATGTAAATTCCAACAACCAGAGAATGTCAATGTGTGTGGTCAAATTGGACAACGCATAACACGAGTCACAAACGGTCCGAGGGGAAAACAATGGTTTGTGAAAACTAGTTATTGCTTAGCAAGTACAATGACCTTCAATATGTAGTGGCACAGTGTGGCTACCATGCACAGTCACCAACCAAAATATGCATATGTCACTGACCATGACCAAATAAATTCACTTCATGTGGTCAACGTTGAAAACCCACAACAAGAGTCACGGATAGTCTGACGGGTAAACAATAGTTTGGGAACACTCGGTGTCAACTAGAAAGCACAAAGACCTTCAGTACGTAGTGACACAGCATGGCAACCATGTACATTGACAAACCAAAGTAGGCATATGCCAGTAACAATGACTAAAAGAATTTCACAGTGTATGGTCAACGTTGAAAACTCATAACACAAGTCACAAATGGTCTGAGGGGGAAACAATAGGTTGGGAACACTAGTAATCAACTAGCAAGTACAAAGACGTCCAACAAGTATTGGCGCGGTGTGGCTAGTATGCACAGTGACAAACCAAAGGATGCATACGTGACTGACTATGACCAAAGAAGTCCACTATGTGTTGTCAACACTGACAACTCATAACACGGGTCAGAAGTGTTCAGATGGAGAGACAATGATTTCGAAACCATATGTATTGACTACAAAGGACAACGAACTTCAATACGTAGTGGCACAGTGTGGCTACTTTGCACACCGGACAACCAAACTAGGTACATGTCACTGACCATGACGAAATAATTTCAGTATGGGTGGGCAACGTTCACAACCCATAACACGAGTCACAAATGACCAGAGGGGGAAACAATTGTTTCAGAATATTCATTTTCAACTAGCAAGTACAACGACCTTTAATAAATAGTATCATGGTGTGGCTACCATGCACAATGACCGACCAAAGTAGGCATATGTTCTGCATTTGACGACAGAAACCCGCTGTGTGTGGTCAACGTTGACAACTCATAATACGAGTCAGAAATGGCCAGAGGGGAATCAGAGGAGTGTGACCAAAGCACCATTGATACAATGATAATTTGACCCAAGCACCATACACACAGTGAAACGGTGACCAAATCACCATTGATAGAATGATGACGGGACCTAGGCACTGTAGACAGAGTGAAAGTGTGACCAACGCACCATTCAAACCGTTTTTCATGACCAAAGTACCATAGACACAGTAAAGGCGTGACCAAAGCACCATTCAGACAAAGATAACGTGACGCAAGGACCATAGGCACATTGAACGTGTGACCAAACACCATTAAACCAGTGAAAATGTAACTTAAACACTATAACCACAATGAAAGTGTGACTAAAGCACGATTATAACAGTGATAATGTCACCTAAGCACCGTAGGCACTGTGAAAGTGAGACCAAAGTAACATTGATGGGGTGACAATGTGACTAAACCACCATAGACATAGTAAGCATGTGACCAAAGCACCACAGACACAGTAAATGTGTGACCAAAGCATCATTGAAATAGTGACTGTGACACCAAAGCACCATATACATATAAGCATGTGACCAAAACACCATTCAAACGGTGATCATGTCACCTAAGTGCCATGGATGTAATGAAAGTGTGAGCAAATAACAATTGAAGTAGTGATAATGTGACCTAAAG
>SZWC01000585.1:118807-177439 GCA_023375785.1 Penium margaritaceum | reverse complement strand
ATAAGCATGTGACCAAAACACCATTCAAACGGTGATCATGTCACCTAAGTGCCATGGATGTAATGAAAGTGTGAGCAAATAACAATTGAAGTAGTGATAATGTGACCTAAAGACCATAAACAAGGTAGAATTGTGATAAAAGCACCATTGAAATAGCGATGATGTGACCAAATAATCATGGACACAGTGAAGGTGTGACAAAGGCACCATAGAAAGAGCGATGACATGACTTTAGCACTATAAGCACAGTGAAAGTGTGACCAAATAACCATGTAAGCAGTGATGATATCACCATATCACCACAAACATCATAATGTAAAAAATGCATTATTGAAGCACTGATAATGTGACCTCAGCAAGGTAAACACATAGATGTTGCAATCAACGCTATAACAAAACAGTTATAATGTGACATTCGTGATATAGACACAATGAGTGTGACCAAAGCAACATCGAGACAGTGATAATGCGACCAAAGCAACATAGACACAAGGAACGTGTGACCAAAGTACTATTGAAACTGTGATAATGTGACCAAAGCACCATGGGCACAGTTAAACCATAACCAAAGCACCTGTGAAACAGTGATAATCCGGCAAAAGCACCAAAGAAACAACATTAGTGTGACCAAAGCACAATCGAAACAGAAATAATGTGACAAAAGCACCATGGAAAAGGTGAAAGTATTACCAAAGCACCATTGAAACAGTGATAATGTGATAGAAGTGCCATAGACATTGTGAAATGGTGACCAAAGCACCATCAAAACAGTGATTATGTGACCAACGATCCATGTACACAGTGAAAGTTTGACCAAAGTACCATTGAAACAGTGATAATAACACCTAGGCACTGTAGACACAGGAAACATGTGAAAAAATCACCATTGAAGCAATGATAATGTGACCTAAGCACCATCGACACTGTGAAAGTGTGACCAAGAGGACCTTTGAAACAGTGATAACATGACATAAGCACCGTAGACGCAATGAAACTGTGATAAAGGCATTCTTGAAACAACGATAATGTGACCAAAGAACCATTGACATAGTCAATGTGTGACCAAAGGACAATTGAAACAGTGACATTGTGACCTAAGTACAATAGAAACAGTAAAATTGTGACCGCTTGACCATTGAAACAATTGATATGACCTAATCATCATATACACATAAACGTGTGACCAAAATACCTTTGAATCGGTGATAATGTGTCATAAGCACCATATATATACAGTGAACGTGTGACAAAAGAACCATTGCAGTGGTGATAATGTATACTAAACACCATAGACAAAGTAAAACTGTGACCAAAGCAACATTGAAACAATGATAATGTGACAAGCGCATCATATACACAGCAAAGGTGTGACCAAAGCACAATAGAGAGAGCAATGACAATACCTTAGCACTAAAGACACCATGAAAGTGTTTCCAAAGCACCATTGAAAATGGTCATAATGTGACCATTCCACCACAGACACAATAACGTGACCAAATCATCATTGGAATAGTGATAATGTGATATAAGCACCGTAAACACGGTGAACGTTTGACAAAAGCACTGTTTCAATCTTGATAATGTGACCAAGGCACTATAGACACAATGAGTGTGACCAAAGCACCATTGAAACAGTGATAATGTGTTCAAAACATCATAGACACAGCGAAGGTGTGAACAAAGCACCATTGCAACAGTGATGATGTGTCCAAACCACCATAGACAAAGCAAACGTGTAATCAAATCACTGTTGAAACAGTGATGATATCACCACCAAAGTGCCATAGACATAGTAGAAGTATGACCAAAGCACCATTGAAACAGTAACACTGTCACATAAGGAACATCAATAGAATGAATGTTTGACCAAAGCACCATTGAAACTACGATAATGTAACCAAAGCACCATAGACAATGTAAAAGTGCGACCAAAGCACCATTGAAGTAGTGATAATGTGACCAAAGCATTATAGACACAGTGAAAGTATGACCAAAGCATCCTCGGAACTGTGGTGGTGTGACCAAAGTACCATAAAAACAATAAAAATGATACCAAAGCAACAATGAAGTAATGATAACGTGACCTACGTATCATAGTCACAATAAACATGTGACCTAAGCACCATTGAGATGATGGTAATGTGACATAATCACCATAGACACAGTTAAAGGGTGACCAAAGCACCATTGAAACAGTGAGAACGTAGCCAAAGTACTATACACACTATACATGTGTCACCAAAGCACTGTTGAAACAGTGAGAATGTGATCGAAGTACCATAGAAAGTGTGAAAGAGTGCTTAAAGCACCATTGGAACGGTGGTAATGTGACCAATATACCAAAGACATAGTGAGAGTATAACCAAAGCGCCATTGAAACGGTGATAATGTCACCTAAGCACCATAGACATAGTGAAAGTGCGACCAAATAACCATTAAAAGGTGATAAGATGACCTAAGCACCATAGACACAGTGTAAGTGTGACCAAAGTACCATTCAATAAGTGAAAGGTAGGCATAGAACCATAGACACAATGAAAATAACACCAGAGCAGCATTGAAACATTGATAATGTGACCATAGCATCATAGACATTGTGAACGTGTGACCAAAGTACCATTTAAATAGTCATAATGTGACAAAAGCACCGTATACACAGTGAAACTGTGACCAAATCATCATTGAAACTGTTACAATGTAACCTAAGCACCATGGATAGAGTGAAACGACACCAAAGCACCAGCGAAACAGTGATAATGTGATATAATTACCGTAGACATAGTGAAAGTGTGACCTAAGCACCATTGAGACACTAATAAGTGACCAAAGCACCTTCTAAATCCTGATAATGTGGCTGGAGTACCATAGACATTGTGAAACGGTGACCAAAGTACCATTGAAAGAGTAATTATTTGACCAAGGAACCATAGACACGGTGAGAGTATGACCAACGCACCATTGAAACAGTGATGATGTCACCTACGCACAATATACACAGTGAAAGTGTGACCAACACACCATTGAAAAATTGATAATGTCACGTAAGCACCATATACACAGTGAACGTGTGACCAAAGTACAGTTGAAGCATTGAGAGTATGAAATAAGCACCATAGATGTGTGAACGTGTGACCAAAGCACCATTGAAACCGTGAGAATGTGATCAAAGCACCGTATACACAGGAAAGGTGTGACCAAAGCACCATTGAAACAGTGAAAGCGTGACACAAGCACAATAGACATAATGAAAGTGTGACCAATGCACCATTGAGAAAATTAACATGACCGAAGCACCATACATACATAAACGTGTCAGCAAAACTCCACTCAAACTGTGATAATGAGACCTAAACACCCTTTACACGGTGAAACTGTGTCCAAAGCACCATTGAAACAGTGACAATGTGACGAAATCTTCATAGATACAATGAAGGTGTGACCAATTTTGTTGGAAAAGTACCCAAGTCCCACTCAGCTGGATAATTATCTATCATCTACCCCTCGGCATCACTCATCTACCCACTCCCTTGAGACCAAAGGATGTATGAGAGAATACTCCGGAATTTTGCCAAGAGATCCGTTCACCCCTTGTGCTTGGAACAACAAGGGGCCAGCATCCCCGCACAAACAGCGTGCCTACAGGCCATCGCTAGTAACAGGGCAAAACCAACAGCTGAGCTCTCTAAGACCGATACACAACCGGCCACTTCCACGCGGTGCGATCCTCCCTATGTGCCAACAATCCGCTCTCCACAGCAATGACCAACACTACGGAGAAGCCCAAGAGGGCAACCCACAGTGAAGCCTACATTATGGGACACGCAAACCAAGAAACCAGGAACTATGCGGAGCAACAAAGCGGCTCCGCACCTCACACCATGCACTCGGTGGCTGAGACTTTGCGCCTCGCATCGCCCACCCTAGTCCTCGTACTATGTCTAGACCTAGGTAGTACTTAACTAGAAGTAGTAGACTCTTGTACCTTTGCCTCTACTATTATCAATCATCGTTCATCTCTCATCTATCGGTCCAGTTTTCCAGTCATGCTCGCCTTCCCAGCTATGGCACTCGCTAATTCGCTTTGCTCACTCGCCTTTGTTTGCCCGTACTAGATAGCTGAGACTTGGACCGCTGCCTTGCCTACTTCTTCCTACTAGGGCATACATCCTCCACATCTCAGCACCCGTATTTCAAGTACTGGGCCCATGCTTCTGCCACAACCATCGTTGCTTCTGCCCGCGCCTCGTTGCTGTGGCACTATTCCTATTCAGCCGTACCGTGCGCCTTGACAGTGCAACCAAGTACCTCGCTCCATTGCCTCCGCTCTGTCGCTCCTTCATCAAGCTATCAGCAATCTTTTGCTTGCCGACCTCCTGCTACCACCACTCTGTCCAGTCTGTGATGTCAGCAGGTCGTCCGCAATGCACAGCTTTGCCATATCTTCCACTTCCCCGCATCAGAACTTTTGAGACATCCGTTGAGGAGTTCAGTCTCTTGACATGGTATCAGAGCACATGGAAAGAACATGCATCAGCTACCGCTTTCCTTCGCAATTCTGATGCCTCAACCGCCACACCGAGCCGCGCCGTCACCGATCAAACCGCGCCATCCCTCCAAACCAGCCAGTTCACTGTTGCCTCCCTCCTGCAAGATCCATGACAATGTGTATGGTCACAACATTGAAGACATTGCATCCAGTGCGCGTCGACCCCCTCCTGCCACCTAAAATGCATTTGCTAGCGGATGTCTCTTGAGAAGCAGCAGCATCGCCCTCCATAGCAGCAGTCATTCTACACAAGCAGTCGTCCATCAGTAGCAACAGCATCTCAGCAATCAGCAAATGCCATCTTCGCCACCGATCAACACCTGCAGTCCTTAACCATGAGACGATATCAAGACAAGCAGGAGGCTCTTGGATGTCTTCTTTTTGGGCTCGCACCCTTCTTCGGCTACATCCCTCGCCTAAACTATAGCCTCATCCTCGATCTCGCCTACTCTAGGATCAATTGCATTCTTCTCGTGGCAGGTTTTCTTGTTGTGCATCCACCCAAATGGTCAATGCCAAGGATAGCCACTCATCTGCTTCATCTGGTCAAGCATCTCTTGCACCTGCCAGAGCATCCTCATTCCTGGGAACCACCTCCTCGGCAGCAGCAACAACAACATACCATACGCTGCCTACAGCAATCCCTCTCCTCTTTGACTCAACTGAAGCTCCAACGTCTCAGGTTGTAGAACGCATCCAGAATGACTTACGCAGCAACCCCACATACGCCAAGGAAACATACATCTGTACACTCTGCCTCTACTCCTCCACCTGCCAATGTGCACTGTGCACTACTCATGCCTCTCGCCCTGAATCCCCAGCTCCAGAACCTGATGACATCCACCACAACTCAGCACCGATGATCACTTTCTGGAGTGAGACAGAACAATCCAGTTCGCCCACTTTACAACCAGCAACCACTCCTGATTACGCTTTGCCATAATTTGATTGGACCAACCCCTTCACCCCATAACAAGTCAAGGACTTTGTGAAAGCATTCTATGACCAAAACATCCACGAGACAGTCCCTTGCGTTCCCACTCCATCGCTGAACAACTCCATCCCAGCAGCCAACACCTCCGTAGCCAACCATCAAGTAAAGGGAAACTGGCCTCTTCCAGAGACTTCATTGCTCCCCTCAAGCTCCAGCCCCTTATCAGCCTCAACTCAAGCAACATCAAGCATCGTCCCACCTGAACCAATAGCCATCTACATTCCTCTGCACAAACGCGTGCAGCACAAATGCTTCAAGACGATGCCCCTTGATTCATCACGCCTCTCATCCTCCCACCAGCCTTCCTCATATCCACCACCAGCACCTGGCCCCTATGTTCCTCCTCATCGTCGACAACTTCAAGCATCGTCACGACTTGACTTCCAGCCTCAACAACACCAGACATCAGTGCTCAACCCCATCACTCACCAGACAATCGGGATCAGCTATGACCTCCCGCTTGGCCGAGTCTTCCTTCACACACAATACTCATGTCCTGCTTACAACGATCAATTCTGAACAGATACCTGCCTCCTGTCACCATCTTTGCACACTCCACCATGTTCAAACACAGCTGACGGCACAACCTGGAACACACAGTTTCCATGGGATCATGCCAAACACGAAGAGATCAGCACAGGAATGGCCTCATCTACCCCCTCTTTCATGGCTGACCCGCCGGCCACCGTTCTACTCACAAGCTGGCTCACCAGCTCCATACCACCACACTCACTTTGCCCACCAGACCTTCCCTCTCTCAACCTGCTCGGGCGTGTTTCCTCAAAACCCATCTTGGTGCAAGATTCTCGCTGAAGACACTTGTGGGGGGCTGTCCGAAAAGTACCCAAGTCTCACTCGGCGCGACCATTATCTATCATCTACCCCTCGGTATCACTCATCTACCCACTCCCTCGAGACCAAAGGACATATGAGAGAATACTCCGGCATTTTACCAAGAGATACGTTCACCCCTCATGCTAGGAACAACAGGGGACCAGCATCCTGGCACGAACGGCGAGCCTCTGGACCATCGCCACCAACAGCGCAACACCAACGGTTAAGATATCTCAAACCAACAGACAGCCGGCCACGTCCACGCGCTGCAATCCTTGCTACGTGCCAACGACCCGCTCTCCACAGCCACGACCAACACTACGGTGAAGCCCAAGAGGGCAATCCACGGTGAAGCCTACATACTAGGACCAGCAAATCAAGAACCAGGAACTGTGCGGAGCCGCTTCGCAGCTCCGCACCTCACACCATGCTCTCTGTGGCTGAGGCTTCACGCCTCGCATTGCCCACCCTAGTCCTAGTATTAGATATAGACATAGGTAGTACTTAACTAGAAGTAGTGGACTCTTGGACCTTTGCCTCTACAGTTATCAGTCATCGTTTATCTCTCATCTATCGGTCCAGTTTGCATGTCACATATTCACTGTATCTGTGTGATTTGGTCACATTACCACTGTTTCTATTGTTCTTACGTCACGTAATAACAGTTTCAGTGGTGCCTTTCTCACACTTTCATTGCGTCTATGGTGCATTGGTAACATTGTCACTGTTTAAATGACACTTTGGTCACACGTTTATCGTGTCAATGGTGCTTAGGTCACATAATCACTATTTCAATGCTGCTTCTGTCACACTTTCATTGTGTCTTTAGTTCTTTGGTCCCATTGTCACTGTTTCAATGGTGCTTTGATCACACTTACATTGTGTCTATGGTGTCTAGGTCACAATATGAATTTTTCAATGGTGCAATGGTCTCACTTTCAAAGTGTCTATGGGGCTTGGATCACATTTTCACCGTTTCATGGGTGGTTTGGTCATTCTTTCACTTTGTCTATGATGGTTATGTCAACTCATCACCATTTGAATGGTGCTCTGTTCACACTTTCACTGTGCCTATGGTGCCTCAGTCACATTATTGCTGTTTGAATGGAACATTGGTACCAGGTTTACTGTTTCAGTGTTGCTTTGGTTACATTCTCATTGTTGCATTGTAGCTTGGTCTTATTTCCACAATATCCATGGTGCTTGGATCACACTATTATGGTTTCAATGGTGTTTTTATCACATTTTCACTGTGTTTATGGTGCTCATGTTACATTATCCTTCTTTCAATGGTGCTTTGGCAACACTACAACATGTCTATGGTGCTTTGCTCACATTGTCACTGTTTCAGTGGTCTTTTGGTCACACTTTTACTGTGTCGATTGTGCTCCAGTCACATTATTAGTGCTTTCATGGTGCTTTGGTTACACCTTTAATGTGTCACTGGTGCTTTGGCCACATTATCACTGTTCAATGGTGCTTGGTCACACTTTCACTCTGTGTATGGTGTTAAGGTGACGTGGTAGGTGTTTCAATGGTCATTTGGTCACACCTTCACAGTGTCTATGGTTCTTTGGTTACAGGATCACTATTTTTATGGTGCTTGGGTTACACTTTCAGTTTTTCAATGGTACTTTGCTCACATTATTGTTGTTTCAACGGTGCTTTGGTCACACTTATATTGTGTATGTGGTGTTAAGGTCATATTAGCATTGCTGCAATGGTGCTTTGGCCACTCTTCTACTTTGTCTATGGTGCGTTTGTCATATTTCCACAGTTTCAATGGTGCTTTTTTCACACTTTCATTGTGTCCATGGTGCTTAGGTCACATTATGACTGTTTCAATGGTGCTTTGGTCACACTTTCACGCTGTCTATGGTACTAAGCTCACATAACCGTTGTTCCAATGGTGCCTTGGTTACACTTTCACTGTTTATACGGTGCTTTGTTCACACTAACATTGTTTTAATGGTAATTTGGTCACACTTTCCTTGTGTATATGGTGTCACATTATCACTGTTTCAATGGTGCTTTGGTCACACGCTTAGTGTCTCTATAGTGCCTGTGTCATTTTATCAGTGTTTCAACGGTCGTTGTGTCACACTTTAACTGTTTATATGGTGCTTTGGTCACAGTTTCTTTGTTTCAATGGTGCTTTGGTCACACTTCCACCATGTCTATGGTGCTTATGTCACATGACCATTGTTTCAGTGGTGCTTCGATCACACGTTTACTGTGTACATGGTGCTTCGGTCATATTATTGCTGTTTCAATGGTGTTTTGGTCACACTTTCACTGTGTCTATGGTGTTGTGGTCACATTATCACTATTTGAATGGTGATGTGGTCACACTTTCATTGTGTTGATAGTGCTAAGTTAACCTTATTACTGTTGCAATGCCCCTTTGGTCACACTTTCAATATGTCTATACTGCTTATGTCACATTGGCAGTGTTCATATTGTGCTTTGGTCGTACGTTTATATGTCTAGGGTACTTTAGTCACACTATCACTGTTTCAATGGTACTTTGGTCAACATTTCTCTGTGTGTATGGTGCTTTGGTCATATTATCACCTTTTCAATGGTGTTTTGGTCATAATTTCACTCTCTATGGTACTTTGGTCACATCATTTATTTTCAATGGTGCTTAGTTCGCACTTTCAATGTGTCTATGGTTCTTGGATCACATTATCGCTGTTTCAATGACGCTTTGGTCACGCTTAAACTGTTTCTACGGTGCGTATGTCACATTTGAATTGTTTCAATGGTGCGTTGGTCACACGTTCAGTGTCTTTATAGTGCATTGGTCACATTCTAACGATTTCAATGATCTTGTGGTAACATTTTCACTCTGTTTATGCTGCATTTGTCACATTATCATGTTTTAATGGTGCTTTGGTCCAACTTTCACTGTGTTCATGTTGCGTATGTCACATCATCACTGTTTCAATAGTGCTTTGGTCAAACTTTCACTATCTTGATGGTGCTTAGGTGACATTATCGCTGTTTCAAAGGCGCTTCTGTCCCAATTTCACTTTGTTTATGCTGCTTTGCTCACATTATCACTGTTTCAATGGTATTTTTGTCACACTTTCACTATGTCTACTGTACTTTGGTTACATGATCATTATTTCAATGGTCCTTTGGTCACACTTTCATTGTGTATGTGGTTCTTAGGTCACATTATCAATGTTTCAATGGTGCTTTGGTCACACGTCTATTGTGTCTGTGGTGTTTTGGCCACATTATCATTGTTTCGATGATGTGCTGGTCACACTCTTACTGTGTTTATGCTGCTTTCATCAAATGATAACTGTTTCAATGGTGCTTTTGGTTACACTTTCACTGTGTTTATGGTGCTTTGGTGAAATGTTCACTGTCTCTATAGTGTTTATGTCACATGATCACCCTTTGAATGGTGCGTTGGTCACATTTTGAGTGTGTCTATGTTTCTTAGGTCCGATTATCACTATTTCAATGGTGCTTTTCTCACACCTTCACTGTGTCCATATTGCTTTGGTCACATTAAGACTATTTCAATCGTTATTTGGTCTCACTCTCACAGTCTCTATGGTGCTATGGTCACAATATCACTGTTTGAGTGGAGCTTTTGTAACACTTTCATTGTGTATGGTGGTTATACCACGTCATCACTGTTTCAATGGTGCTTTGGTCACACGTTCACTATGTCTATGGTACTTAGGTCACAATAGAACTGTTTCAATGGTGCCTTGGTCAACCGTTCACTGTGTCTACGGTACTTAAGCCTCGTTATCACTACTTCAATTGTGCTTTGGTCACCCTTTTACGATGTCTATGGTGCTTATGTCACATTATCACTATTTTAATGGTACCTTGGTCACCCTTTCACCATGTCTATGGTGCTAAGTTACATTCATATTATTTCAATGGTGCTTTGGACACACTTTCACTTTGTATATGATGCTTCGGTCACGTTATCACTGTTTTAATGGTGCTCTGGTCACATCTTCAATGTATGAATGGTACTTTGGTCACATTTTCACTGTTTCAATGGTGCTTTGATCACAATTTCAATGTGTCTACAGTGCTTAGGTCACACTATCACCATTTTGATGGTGCTTTGGTCACACGTTAACTGTGTCAATGGTGCTTTAACCCCGTAATAACTATTTCAATGGTACTTTTGTCACCCTGGAACTGTATCTATGGTGCTTAGGACACATTGTCACTGTTGCTATGGTGCTTTGTTCATTGTTAATGTGTCTATACGGCTTGCTACCATGTTGACTTCGGGAAGTCAAAGTTGATGGGCAAGTCGGAAGTCGAAAGTCGGAAGTCGGCTCCTGATGAGCAAAGTTGGAAGGCGGTTTTCCTCCAACTAGTTAGGAGGCTCGTTATGGTGTGCCAAGTACTGCATCTCAAGTACGCTAAAGGAAAAAACATTATTTACGTGACTTCCAATACTTGATGGATTGCATATATAGCATACATGATGTCTTAGGAACCATTTGGAAACAAACTGTTGCTGCACGAGGTGTTTATGCACATCCCAAGTTTGAACATTCATAACTTCCTCCAACCTTAGGGGGAATTAGCGATTCAAATCGCGTTGGAACCAGCAACTCATTATCTATATTCCACTGCCAATATCTAATCTACCTTAAGTCAAATTTGACCGACTCTCTGACTTATACTTTTACCCCAAAAGTTGGAAGTCGAAGTCAACATGGCTAATGTCACATTCTCACTATTTCAATGGTGCTTTGGTCATACTTTCACTCTGTCTATGGTGTGTAGGTCACTACATCACGGTTTTAATGATGCTATGGTCATCCTTTCAATGTAACCGTGGTACTGAAATTATATTATCATTATTTCAATGGTGCTTTAGTCACACGTTTACTGTGCCTATGGTGCTTAGGTCACATCATCACTGTTTTAATGGTGCCTTTGTCCCACTTTCAGTGTGTCTAGAGGGTTTTGTCGCATCTTCACCATGTCTATGGTGCTTTTGTCACATTATCATTGTTCCAATGGTGCTTTGGTCATACTTTCACTCTGTCTATGGTGTGTAGGTCACTACATCACGGTTTTAATGATGCTATGGTCATCCTTTAAATGTAACCGTGGTACTGAAATTATATTATCATTATTTCAATGGTGCTTTAGTCACACGTTTACTGTGCCTATGGTGCTTAGGTCACATCATCACTGTTTTAATGGTGCCTTTGTCCCACTTTCAGTGTGTCTAGAGGGTTTTGTCGCATCTTCACCATGTCTATGGTGCTTATGTCACATTATTACAGCTTAAATGGTGCTTTGGTCACACGTATACTATTTGTATGCTGCTTTAGTCACATCACTACTCTTTCAATCGTGCTTTGGTAAACAATGCACTTTTTCTATGGAGCTTGGGTCATATTACCACTATTTCAATGGTTCTTTTGTCACACTTTTGCTGTATATATTGTGCTTATATTACATTATCACTGTTACAGCGGTACTTTGGTCACAATGTTGTCTATCTGTGTTGTTTTGGTCAAATTGTCACTATTTCAATCAGGCTTTGTTCACGCTATAACTGTGTCTTTCGTGCGTATGTCTCATTATCACTGTTTCAATGGGGTGCTTTGGTCACACGTTCAATGTGTCTATGGTGCTTGGGTGTCATTATCACTGTTTCAGTGCTGGTTTCATCACACTATCACTGTGCCTATTGTACTTTGGTGAGATTACCACTGTTCTAATGGTACTTTGGTCATACGTTTGGCGTGTATATGCTACTTTGGTCACATTATCCTTGTTTCAATGGTGCTTTGATCACACTGACCTTGTGTCTATAGTACTTATGTCACATTATCACTGTTTCATCTGTACATTGGTCACACTTTCCCTGTGAGCATAGTGCTTTGGGTATATTATCACTGTTTCAATGGTTCTTTGGTCACATTATCATTGTGTCACCGGTACTTTGGTCACATATTCTCTGTGTCTATGGTATTTAAGTCGTAATATCACTGTTTCAATGGTGCTCTGGTCAACCTTTCAATGGTATATTGCACTTCACTCACATTGTCAACGTTTCAATGGTGATTTGGTCACAGTCTCTCTATGATTATAGTGCTTAGGTCACATTATCTTTGTTTCAATGGTTCTACCTCACTGTTTAATGTGTCTATCGTACTTTGGTCGTATTATCACCATTTCAGTGGTGCTATGGTCACACCTCCATTTCAATGGTGATTTGGTTACAATTGGACTATGTTCATGGTGCTTTGGTCCCATTATCATTGTGTCAATGGTGCTTATGACTTGTGTCACATTTCAATTTGTTCAATGGTGCAGTGTTCACACTTTCACCGTGTCCATGGTTATTGGTTTACATTATCACTGTTTCAATGGTGCGTTGGTCCCAATTTTGTTGTGTATATGGTGCTTAGGTCACATTATCACTGTTCCAACGGTGCTTTGGTCACAAGTTTACTGCGTCTATGGTGCTTTGGTCACACATTCACCGTGTCTGTGGAGCTTAGGTCACATTATCCCAGTTTCAATTGTGCTTTGGTCACGGTTCCACTTTGTCTGTGGTGATCTGGCCATGTTATCACTGTATCAATGGTGCTTTGGTCACACCTTCACTGTGTCTATGGTGCTTAGGTCACATTATCACTGTTTCAATTGTGCTTTGATCATAATTTCAATGTGTTTATGGTGCTTTGGTCACACCTTCACTGTGTCTATGGTGCTTAGGTCACATTATCACTGTTTCAATTGTGCTTTGATCATAATTTCAATGTGTTTATGGTGCTTTGGTCCCATTATCACTGTTTCAATGGTGCGTTGGTCATACGTTTACTATGTCTATGGTGATTTGGTCACATTATAAGTGTTTTAATGGTGATTTGGTCACGCTTTCACCGTGTCTACGGTGCTTAGGTCATAATATCACCGTTTCAACGGTGCTTGGGTCACACTTTCACTATTTACATGATGTTTTGGTCACACTTTCACTTTGTCTATGGTGCTTTGATCCCATTATTATTGTTTAAGTGGTTCTTATGCCATTACTTCACTCTGTCTATGGTGCTTAGGTCTACATATTACTATTTCAATGGTGCTTTGGTCACACTTTCACAGTGTTTATGGTGCTTTTGTCACATTATCATTGTTCCAATGGTGCTTTGGTCATAAATTCACTTTGTTTCTGCTGCTTTGGTCTCTTTTATAATTATTTTAATGGTGCATTGGTCACACTTCCACTGGGTCTATGGTTCTTTGTTTATATTATCACTGCTTCAATGGTGCTCGTGTCACACTTTCACTGTGTCTGTGGTGCATTGGTCAAATTATCACTGTCTCAATGGTGCTTTGGTTACACATCCACTGTGTCCATGGTTCTTAGCTCACATTATCACTGTCTTAAAGGTGCTTTGGACTTCCTTTCACTGTCTCTATGGTACTCTGGTCACATTATGTCAGTTTCAGTGTTGCTTTGCACACACCTTCTTTGAATCTATGGTGATTTGGTCACATTATCACAGTTTCAATGGTGCTTATATCACACTTTCAATGTGCCCGTGGTATATTTTTCACATTATCATTATTTCAAAGGTGCTTTGGCCACGCGTAAGTTGTGTCTATGGTTCTCAAGTCATATATTCACTGTTTTAATTGTGTTGTGGTCACACATTCACTGTGTCTATAGTGCCGAGGTCACATTTTCACTGTTCTAATGGTGCTTTGGTCATACTTTCTCTGTCTCTATTGTACTTTTGCCACATTATCACTCTTTAAATTATTATTTGGTCCATATTTCACGGTGTATGGTGCTCAGGTGACATGACCACTACTTCAATTGTGCCTCTGTGATTCCTTCACTGTGTCTGTGGTGCTGAGGTCACATTTTTACTCTTTCAATGGTGCTTTGGTAACACTATCACTGTCCCATGGTACTAATGTAACATTATCATTGTTTCAACGGTGCTTTGGTCACACACTTATGGTGTCTATGTTGCTTAAGTCATATTATCACTATTTCAATGGTGCTTTGGTCATATTTTCACTGTGTTTATGGTGCTTGGGTCTTTCTACCACTATTGTAATGGTGCTATGGTCATACCTTCACCGTGTCTATGGTGCTTATGTCACATAATCACTGTTTAATGGTCCTTTGGTCACATCTTCACTGTGTCCATGGTGCTTTGGTCACATTATCACAATTTCAATGGTACTTTTGTCACACATTCATGTGCCTATGGTGCTTTGGTCACATTATCATTAGTTCAATGGTACTTTGGTCACACGTTTGCTGTGTCTATGGTGCTTATGTCACATTATCACTATTTCATTGGTGAGTTGGTCACATTTTCTATGGTGTTAAGGTCACGTTCTTACTGTTTGAATGGCGCTTTCATCGCACTTTAAGTGTGTCTATGGTTCGTTGGTCACATTATCACTGTTTCAATGGTGCTTTAATAACACTTTCACTGGTCCTACTGTCCATAGGTCATATTGTCACTGTTTCAATAGTGATTTGGTCACACGTTCACTTTTTGCATGGTGCTTAGGTCACATTGTCAATGTTTCAATGGTGCTTTGGTCACAGTTTCATTGTGTCTATTGTGCTTAGGTCATAGTATAACTGTCTCAATGGTGCTTTGGTCACACTTGTATGTGTCTATGGTGCTTTGGTCACATAATCACTGTCTCAATGGTGGTTTGATCGCACTTTGACTGTGTCTATAGTGCTTAGGTCACGTTATCACTATTAAGATGGTGCGCTTATCACACCTTCACATTGTGAACGGTGTTTTGGTCACATACCGAATGTTTCAATGGTACTTTGGTCACATTTCAACTGTGTATATGGTGCTTTGGTCACATTATTATTGTCTCGATGGTATTTGGATCCCATGTTAACAGTGTCTTTGGTGCGTTTGTCACATTATCACTACTTCAATGGTCCGTTGTCACCATTTCACTATTTCTATAGTGCTTAGGTCACATGATCACTGCTTGAATGGTGCTTTTGTCACAATGTCACGATGTCTATGGTGCTTATGTCACATTATCAATGTTTCAATTGTGATTTGGCCACACCTTCACAATATCTATGGTACTTTTGTCACATTATCATGGTTGTAATAGTGCATTGGTCACACGTTCACTATGTTTATGATGTGTATGTCACATTATCACAGTTTCATTGGTGCTTTTGGTCGCACTTTTAGTGTGGATATGGTGTCTAAATTACATCACTGCTATTTCAGTGGTACTTTGGTAACGATTTCACTTTGTCTATGGTGCTTTGGTTATATTATCACTGTTTCAATTGTGTTTTGGTCATTTTTTCACTGTGTCTATTGTCCTTATGTCACATTATCACTGTTTCAATGGTGTTTTGATCACATGTTCACTGTGTCTATTGTTCTTAGGTAATGTTATCACTGTTTCAGTGGTGCTTTGGTCACAGTTGCATGTGTCTTTGATTATTTGGTCGCAATATCACTATTGTAATGGTATGATGGCCACACTTTCACTGTGTCTATGGTGCTTTTGTCACATTATCATTGTTTCAATGGTGCATTGGTAACACCTTCGCCGTGTCTATGGTGCTTTGGTCACATTATCAGTGTTTCAATGGTGCTTTGGTGACACTTTCATTCTGTCTATGGTGCTTATGTCATAATATCACTGTTTCAATGGTACATTTGTCACACTTTTATTGTGTCTATGGGGATTTGGTCTCGTTATCACATTTTCAGTTGTTCTTTGCTCACACTTTCACCTTGTCTATGGTGCTTCGGTCACATTCTCACTTTTTCAATGGTGGTTTTGTCAAACTTTCACTATGTCCATGGTTCTTAGGTCACATTATTACAGTTTCAATAGTGCGTTGGACACACATTCACTATGTCTATGTTGCTTCAGTCAAATTATTACTGTTTCAATGGTGCTACGGTCACACGTTCACTATGTTTATAGGATTTAGGTCGCATTATCGCTCTTTCAAAGGTACGTTGGTCACACCTTTATTATGTCTACGGTGCTTTGGTTACGGTATCAATGTTTCAATGGTACTTTGGTCACAGTTTTGTCTATGGTGCTTTGGTCACATTATCACTGTTCCAACGGTGCTTTGGTCACAAGTTTACTGCGTCTATGGTGCTTTGGTTACACTATAACTGTGTCTATGGTGCTTAGGTCACACAGTGACTTAGAATCCATGATCGTTAAGATCGGTTATCTCAGCTAGGATAGTTTAAAGCAGTGTGCTTTTGACTTGGATGCGAGCGGCAGCCTAAGGTTCCCATTTCAGACAGAAATGAGGGGATGATGGTTGAGACCAAGATCATATAGGTCAAAGCATTGCGGGGTCCATAGATGGAATTTGACGGTAATTATGCATGCCAAACGAACGATGCCCCTCTTCCAAATATGAGAGCAATCTTTGCAAGGAAAACAAAAGTGTACTCAGCAACCATGTCTTAGGGCCTTGGTGCATCCCAATCCTAAGACAAAGCTAGAATGCAACTTGCATGAGCTTAGTTCGGTCTCGTTGAGTTCATCCAACCAACCCACATGTGTTGAAAGAGGTGTAGTGGAACTACGCGTGGTCATGAACATGTGGTTGGAACCCAAGAGGACTGATGTGTAGATATTGGGTTGCACGTACTAACAATGTTGTGGGAAGGTTCCACCTTGGTAACAACTGTCAAGAAAAGCATCAAAGCATCTACTCAATGACCTGATGCAGACGTCAATTGGGACACGGCTGAAAAGCCCTAGGTGCAATCAGATGGATGAGCACTATAGGGGACAAGGCAGAAATGTTACTGGGCGCGGTGAATAGGCACGAGCGCTGAGAGGTAACACAAGAAGTGGGAAAGCATGAGGATTGCAAGGACCAGAACAGGTATTGGCAGTGCCGAGGCACAGGCTGGGTGGTCGCAGCACTGAGGCAGGGGCGGAATAAGGACGAGGGTCGGAGCGATCACACGCAGACAAATGACTAGAGGTAACGCCTGAGATATTGATGTGGGCATGCGCAAAGATGGAGACCAATGACTACAAGTAACGGCTGACACATTATCCCTGTATAAAATTCGCTTGGTCACACCTTCTCTATGTCTATGGTGCTTTGGTCACATTATCGCTATTTCAATGGTGCTTTGGTCACACTCCCATTGTGTCTGTGGTGGTTAAGTCACATGATCGCTGCTTCAATGGTCCTCTGGTCACACCTTCAGTATGTACATGGTGCTTAGGTGATATCATCACTGTTTCAATGGTGCTTTTGTCACACTTTGACTGTGTCTATAGTGCTTGGGTCACATTATCACTGTCCCCATGGTGCTTTAGTCACATGTTTACCATGTCTATGGTTCTTAGGTCAAACTATCACTGTCTCAATGGTCCTTTGGTCACATTTTTACTGTGTCTATGGTGCTTAGGTCCCATTAAGGCTGTTTCAATGGTGCTTTGGTGACATTTTTACTGTGTTTGTGGTGCCTTGGTCACATTATCACAGCTCCAATGGTGCTTTGGTCACACTTTTATTGTCTGTGGTGCTTTGCTCATATTATCACTATTTTAATGGTGCTAGGCCACACCTTCGCTGTGTCTATGGTGCTTAGGGCACATTATCCCTGCGTCAATGGTTTTTGGGTCACTCTTTCACTATGTATGTGGGTCTTTGGTCACATTATCAGTACGTTAATGGTGCTTTTGTAACACGTTTACTGTGTTGTATATGTCTTAGGTCAGATTTTCACCATTTAAATGGTGTTTTGATCACAGTTTCACTGTGTCTATAGTGCTTAGGTCACATTATCATAGTTTCAACTGTGCTTTGGTCACACGTTTACTGTGTCTTTGGTGCTTATATCCCATTATCACCATTTCAATGGTGCTTTGGTCATACTTTCACTGTGTCTATGGTACGTTGGTCAGATTATCAACGTTTCAATGGTGCTTTGGTCACACTTTTACTGTCTATGGTGCATTGGTTGCATTATGACTTCATCACTGGTGCTTTGGTCACACTTTCACTGTGTATATGGTGCTTTGGTCACATTATGACTGTGTCAATGATGCTTCGGTTACACTTTCACTGTGTCTATGGTGCTTATGTCACATGATCACCGCTTCAATGGTGCGTTGGGCACGCTTCTACTGTGTCTATGGTGCCTATGTCACACTCCCACTGTTTCCATCTTACTTTGGTCACACGTTCAATCTGTCTGCTGTGCTTTGGTCACATTATCACTGTTTGAAGGGTGCTTTTGTCACCATTTCACTTTGAGTATGGTGCACTGGTTACGTTTTCACAGTTTCAATGGTGCTCTGGTCACATGTTTACCACTTATATGGTGCTTTGGTCATGTTATCACTATTTCTGTGGTTCCTTGGTCACACTTGCACTCTGTCTATAGGCCTTAGGTGACATTCGCATGTTTCAATGGTATTTTGGTCACACTTTCACTTTGTATATAGTGCTTATGTCACTTTATCATTGTTTCAATGGTCTTTTGGTCACACTTTCAACGTGTCTATGGTGCTTTGGTCACATTCTCGTTGTTTCAATGGTGCTTTGTTCACACTTTCACTCCGTCTATGGAGCTTTGGTCACATTATCACTGTTTCAATGGTGCTTTGGTCACACGTTCACTGTGTCTATGGTGCGTTGGTCATATCATCACTGTTCCAATGGTGCTTTGGTCACACTTTCACTGTGTCTATGGTGCTTTGGTCACATTATCACTGTTTCAATGGTGTATGGTCACACTTTCATCGTGTCTATGGTCCTTAGGTCACATTATCATTGTTTCAATGGTACGTTGGTCATGCGTTTATGTGTCCATGGTACTTTGGTCATATTACCGCAAGTTCATTGGTGCTTTAGCTACAGTTTCAATGGGTTTATGGTGTTTATGTCACATAATCACTGTTTTAGTGGTACAATGGTCACACCTTCATTGTGTCTATGGTTATTTGGTCACATTATCACTGTTTTCATTGTGCTTTGGTCACATTTATAAATTGCCTGTGGTACCTTGTTCGCATTATCACCATTTCAATGGTGCTTTGGTCACACGTTTGCTGTGTTTATAGTGCTTTGGTCACATTCTTACTGTTTCAATGGTGCTTTGCTCACACATTCCCAATGTCTTTGTTACTTTGGTCTCACTATCAAAGTTTCCATGGTAATTTGGTCACAGTTTCATTGTGTCTTTGGTGCTTTGGTTACATTTTCACTGTTTAAATGGTGCTTTGGTCATGCATTTACCATGTTTATGGTGCTTTGGTCATATTATCACAGTTTTGACGGTACTTTGGTCACCTTTTCACTGTGTCTATAGTGCAATGGTCACCTTATCAGTGTATCAATGGTACCTTGTCAAACTATCACTGTGTCTATAGTGCTTAGGTTGCATTTTAACTTTTTCAATGGTGCTTTGGTCACACTTTCACTTTGTCTATGGTGCTTAGGTGATAACAAAATCTGTTTTAATGGTGCTTTGGTCACACTTTCATTGTCTATGGTGCTTTGGTCATATTAGTACTATTTCAATTGTGCTTTGGTCACACTTTCACTGTGTCTACGGTACTTAGGTCACATAATCAATATTTTCAATGGTGCTCTGGTAACACTTCTACTGTGTCTTTGGTGCTTTGGTCACATTCTCACAGTTTCAATGGTGCTTCACTCACACTTTCACTTTGTCCATGGTGCTTTGGTCACATTCTCGCATTTTCAAAGGTGCTTTGGTCACACTTTCATTGTGTCTATGGTGCCTTGGTCACATTATCACTTTTTCAATGGTGCTTTGGTCACACTTTCACTGTGTATATGGTGCTATTGTCACATTATGATTGTTTCAGCTGTGCTCCAGTCACACCTTCACTATGTCTATGGTGCTTTGGTCACATTATCACTGTTTCAATGGTACTTTGGTTATACCTTCACAGTGTCTATGGTGCTTAGAACACATTATCACTACTCCAAGGGTGCTTTGGTCACACTTTCACTATGTATATGGTGCTTACGTGACATTATCACCATTTTAATGGTGCTTTCGTCACACGTTTTCTGGTTTGAATAGTTCTTAGGTAAGATTATAATTGTTTCAATGGTGCTTTGATCACAATTTCACTGTTTCTAAAGTTATTAGATAACATTATCATTGCTTCAATGGTGTTTTGGTCACACTTTCACTGTGTCTATAGTCCTCATGTTTCATTATCACTGTTTGAATGGTGCTTTGGTCATACTTTTATTGTGTGGATGATACCTTTGTCACATAATGAATGTTTCAATGGTGCTTTGGTCACAATTTTACTGTCTATGGTACTTTGGTCACATGATAACTGTTTCAATGGTGCTTTGGTCACACTTTCACTGTGTACATGGTGCTTTTGTCACATTATCACCGTTTTAATGGTGCTTTGATTACACTTTCACCGTGACCGTGGTGCTTAGGTCACATTATCCCTGATTCAATGTTGCTTTAGTCGTGCTTCTACTGTGTCTCTGGTTCTTTGGTCACATTCTCACTTTTATAATAATACTTTGGTCACACGTTCACTCTGTCTACAGTGCTTTGCTCACATTATCATTGTTTGAAGGGTGCCTTGTCTACACTTTCTCTGTGACTATGGTGCTTATGTCACATTATCACTTCTTCAATGGTGCTTAGGTCATGCGTTTAAGGTTTCTATGGTGCTTTGGTCATACTATCACTGTTTCCATGGTGCTATACTCACACTTGCACCGTGTCTATAGAGCGTATGTCATATTTTCGTAGTTTCAATGGTGTTTTGGTCACACTTTTGCTGTATCTATAGTGCTTAGGTCACACTATAAGTGTTTCAATTCTGCTTTGGTCATACTTGCACTATGTTTATGGTGCTTAGGTCATATTCTTCTTGTTTCAATGGTGCTTTGTGTACACTCACCCTGTCTATGGTGCTTTGGTCACATTATCACTGTTTCAAGGGTGCTTTGGTCACACGTTCACCGTGTCTATGGTGCTTTGGTTAAACAATCACTGCTTCAATGGTGATTTGGTCAAACTTTCAATGTGTATATAGTGCGTAGATCATATTATCACTCTTTTAATGGTGCTTTGGTCACACATTCAATTTTTCTATGTTGCTTATGTCACATTATCACAATTGCAATAGTACTTTGGTCACACTTGCATTTTGTCTATGGTGGTTAGGTCACATTATCATGGTTTCAAAGAAGCTCTGGTCACACTTGCACAGTTTCCATGGTGCCTATGTCACATTATCACTGGTTCTATGGTGCTTTGGTCACACTTTCACATAGTCTATGGCACCCCGGTCACATTAGCACTCTTTCAATGGTACATTGGTCACACGTTTACTGTGCCTACAGTTTTTTGGTCACACTATCACAGTTTATGCGGTCCTTTTGTCAGAAAATCAGTGTTCCAATGATGCTTTGGTCATACGTTTACAGTGTCTATGGTGCTTAGGTCATGTTATCACTATTTCAATGGTGCTTTGGTCACACTTTCACTGTGTCTATAGGGCTCTGGTTACATCATCGGTGTTGCATGGGAGCATTGGTCACACTTTCACTTTGTCTATAGTGCTTAGGTTACATTATCACTGTTTTCATAGTGCCTTGGTCAAACTCTCAACATTTCTATGGTGCTTAGGTCTCATTATCACTGTTTCAATGGAGCTTTAGTCACAATTTCACTGTGTCTATGATGCTATGGCCAGGCTAATGCTTTGGTCACATTATCATTGGTAACAATGATAATGTGACATAGGCACCATTGACACAGTGAAAGTGTGTCCACACTACCACCAAACCAGTGAAACTGTGACCTAAACACCATAGACATGGTTAAAGTTGACCAAAGTATAATTGAAAGAGTTAAAACGTGAACAAAGCAACATAGACATAGTAAAACTGTGACATTGAACCATTAGAACAGCGATAATGTGACATGTGCTCCACTGACATAGTGAATGTGTGTCCAAATCACCATTTGAACAGTGATAATGTGACCTAAGCACCATATGTTTAGTAAACGGGTGGCCAAAGCTCCGTTGAAACATTGCTAATGTGAACAAAGCGCCATAGACACAGTGAAAGTGTGACAAAAGTACCATTGAAACTGGGCTATTGTGACCAAAGCACTATCGACACATTGAACGTGTGTCCAAAGTACCATTGAAGCACTGATAATGTGATCAAAGTACCATAGACATTGTGAAAGTATGACAAAAACACTGCTGAGACAGTGGTAATGTGACCAAAGAACAATAGACATAGTGACCGTTTGACCAAAGTACCATTGAAACAGTGATAATGTGACCCAAGACCTATAGACATACTGAAAGTGTGACCAAAGTAACATTGCAACAGTGATAATATGACTAACACACCATAGACACAGTAAGAGTGACAAAAGCACCATTGAAACGATGATTTTGTGACCTAAGTACCACAAACATAGTGAAAGTGTGACAAAAGTACCTTTGAAACAAAAAAAACGTGACCTGAGCATCATATACACTGTGAAAGTGTGGCCAACGTGCCATTGAAATAGTGATAATGTGACCAAATCACCATAACAAAGGTGAAAGTGTCACCAAAGCACCATGGAAACAGTGATGATGTGATATACCTATCATAGACAGAGTGAAAGTGTGACCAAATCAGCATTGAAAGTATGATAATATGACCTAGACACCATAGACACGATGAAAGTGTGACCAAAGCAACATTGACATTGTGGTTATGTGATCAAAGCACCATAGAACAGTAAAAGTGTGACCAAAGCGCCATTGAAACAATGATAATGTGACCAATGCACCATAAACACAGTGAAAGTGTGATAAAAGCGCCATTGAGACAATGATAATATGACCTAAACATCATGGAAAGTGAAAATGTGACCAAAGTACCAGTGTGACAATGATAATGTGACCTAAGCACCATAGACATAGTGAAAGTGTGACCGAAGCACCATTGAAAGAGTAATAATGTGACCCAAGCACGAAAGACACATGAAACGTGTAACCAAAGCATCATTTAAACAATGATAATGTAATAAAAGCACCATAGACACGGTCATAGTGTGACCAAATCACCATTTAACCAATATATTGTCACACAAGCAACATATAAACAGGCAAAGTGTGACCAATGAACCATTGAAACAGTGAGAATGTGCCCTATGTTCCATAGACAACGTGAAATTGTGACCAAAGAACCATTGAAATAGTGATAACTTTAGCTAAGAACCAAAGACCGTTGTCTATGGTGCTTACATCACATTATCATTGTTTCAATGGTTATTTGGTAACATTTGCAATGCGTCGATGGTGCTTTGGTCACATTATTACAGTTTCATCTGTTTTTTGGTCAAATTCGTTGTAACTTTGGTGCTTTGGTCACATAATCACTGTTTTAATGGTGCTTTGGTAACACTTCCACTCTCTATCTACTGGTAATGTCATGTTGTCACTGTTCACTAGTGCTTTGGTCACAATCTCACCATGTCTATGGTGCTTAGGTCATAGTATCACTGTTTCAATGTTGCTTTGGTAACACTTTCACTCCGTCTATCGTGCTCAGGTAATGTTATCACTCTTTCATGAATGCTTTGGTCACTTTTACTATGTATATGGTTATTTGGTCACATTTTCAATGTTGCAATGGTGATTTGGTAACACTTTCAATGTGATATAGTGCTTATGTTAGATTATCACTGTTTCAATAGTGCTTTGGTCGCTTTTTCATTGTGTCTATGGTTCTTAGGTCATGTTATAACAGTTTCAATGGTCCTTTCAGCCTCGTTTCACTATATGTACAGTGCTTAGGTCACGTCATCAGTGTTTCAATGGTGCTTTTGTCACGCTTTCACTGCGTCTTTGCTGATTTTGTCACATTTTCACTGTTTCAACGGTGCTTTGACCACACTCTCACTGTGTATATGGTGCTTAGGTCTCATTGTCACTGTTTCAACAGTGCTCTGGTCACACTTCCACTATGTCTATGGTGCATTTCTCACATCATCATTGTTTCAATGGTGCCTTGGTCACACTTTCACTGTGTGTATGGTTCTTATGTCACATTATCAGTGTTTCAATGGTGCGTTTGGTTACACCCTTACCAGTTCTATGGTACTTTTGTCACATTATCACTATTTTGATGGTGCTTTTGTCACATTTTCACTGCGTGTGTGGTGCTTAGGTCACATCATCACAGCTTCAATGGTGCTTTGGTGGCACTTTCACTTTGTCTATGGTGCTTATGTGTAATAATCAGTGTTTCAATTGTTCTTAGGTCACACTGCCAGTGTGTCTATGTTGCTTTGGTCACATTATCACTGTTTCAATGGTGCTATGTGTCTGGATTTTAGAGAGGTTTCCGGATCCAAAAGGATGGTTGTGACTCAGTATGGAGAAGGATCAGCGAAGTTGCGAAGAGCTGACGATGTGCTGACGTCAACTGTGTGGCAGAGAGGAGTCAAAGGAGTGCTGGGGGAAGGTAATATGACACAAGTCTTATGCAACGATAGTAACAGTCCTTATTGTGTGGAGTTGACCAGACACGGCAATGACGGGGTTGCACCTGGTTTCGGTTCATGCCTGTAAGATGTGATTGAACATCTTGCTCGAGATGATAGGCAGATATAGCAAGCGGCTTGAAACACTGAGTGCAAGGAGCTGGAGTGAATATGGAAGCGACCAGATGAGAGCTGATGATGAGTGCGAGTTTGATCGAAACAGGGTGAAGCGAGATACAAGATGATGAAATGATGAAGGATGATTGATAGCATCAGTTGACGAGTGAACATGTCATGGATATTGATAGACAAAAGTATGTGAACTGTTGTAACTGACATGCGCTCACCCAAAGTTAGATGAAAATAATTTAATAGAAAACAAGCGACATTCATTCTCTACTAATGGTGATCCAGAGTACTATGACGATCTCATATATTTCTACAAACTACGTACGACATTGTTGGGATCACGTCAAGGTATAGGTTTTGCATTGAGAATGTATGACCCTTGAGACGATCTATAAGTCGATAGCTTTAAGCTACCAGTGTGTTAGTACCTACATCTTGGTGGTCCGACCAACCACATACCGAGTCATAATCAACATTGAACTAAAACAACAAGAGACCAGTATGTTGTAACTAAATTTTGATGTAAAAGCACTCCTCAAGCTGTCCCTTGACAGATGATATTTATCACCAGATTCTTCCGATGTTTTAAGAAATGACTCAAAGATGATGGTGTCGTAACACGGTACACAAGTCGTGTACGTCACACTCTTCAAACTTCATGTGGGTGAATCTTGATGATGCCAACGATATAGTATAGCATCACCGATGCGATGTCCATGTGAAAAAGCAATATCCAACATCAAATTTGTTGGGACAAAACCAGTCTCCAAAAGAGATGGAAAAGGCGAGTGAGCGAAGCAAACGAGCGAGTGCTCTAGCCGGGAAGGCAAGCATGACATGCAAACTGGACCGATAGATGAGAGATGAACGATGATTGATAATAGTAGAGGCAATGGTACAAGAGTCCACTACTTCTAGTTAAGTACTACCTAGGTCTATATCTAGTACTATGACTAGGTTTGGCGATGCGAGGCGTGATGCCTCAGCCACCGAGAGCATGGTGTGAGGTGCGGAGCCGCTTCGCGGCTCCGCACAGTTCCTGGTTCTTGATTTGCTGGTCCCAGGATGTAGGCTTCACCGTGCATTGCCATCTTGGGCTTCTCCGTAGTTTTAGTCGTGGCTGTGGAGAGCAAGTCGTTGGCACGTAGCAAGGATCGCAGCGCGTGGACGTGGCCGGCTGTCTGTTGGTTTGAGATATCTCAACCGTTGGTGTTGCCCTGTTGCTGGCGATGGTCCAGAGGCTCGCCGTTCGTGCCGGGATGCTGGGCCCCTTTTGTTCCGAGCATGAGGGATGAACGTATCTCTTGGTAAAATGCCGGAGTATTCTCTCATATGTCCGTTGGTCTCGAGGGAGTGGGTAGATGAGTGATACCAAGGGGTAGATGATAGATAATTGTCGCGCCGAGTGAGACTTGGGTACTTTTCCGACAGCCCCCCACAAGTGTGTTCGGCGAGAATATTGCACCAGGATGTGTTTTGAGGAACCACGCCCGAGCAGGTTGAGAGAGTGAAGGTCTGGTGGGCGAAGTGGGTGTGGTGGTATGGAGCTGGTGAGCCAACTTGTGAGTAGAACGGTGGCCGGCGGGTCAGCTATGAAGGAGGGGGTAGAGGAGGCCATTCTTGTGCTGATCTCCTCGTGTTTTGCATGATCCCATGGAAACTGTGTGTTCTAGGTTGTGCCGTCAGCTGTGTTTGGACATGGTGGAGTGTGTAAAGATGGTGACAGGAGGTAGGTATCCGTTCAGACTTGATCGTTGTAAGCAGGACATGAGTATTATGTGAGAAGGAAGACTCGGCCAAGCAGGAGGTCATAGCTGATCCTGATTGTCTGGTGAGTGATGGGGTTAAGCACTGATGTCTGGTGTTGTTGAGGCTGGATGTCAAGTCGTGACGATGTTTGAAGTTGTCGACGATGAGGAGGAACATAGGGGCCAGGTGCTGGTGGTGGATATGAGGAAGACTGGTGGGAGGATGAGAGGTGTGATGAAGCAAGGGGCATCGTCTTGAAGCATTTGTGCTGCACACATTTGTGCAGAGGAATGTAGATGGCTGTTGGTTCAGGTAGGATGATGCTTGATGTTGCTTGAGTTGAGGCTGATAAGGGGCTGGAGCGCGAGGGGAGTGATGAAGTCTCTGGAAGAGGCCAGTTTTCCTTGACTTGATGGTTGGCTACGGAGGTGTTGGCTGTTGGGATGGAGCTGTTCAACGATGGAGTGGGAATGCAAGGGAATTTCTTGTGGATGTTTTGGCCATATAATGCTTTCATGAAGTCCTTGACTTGTTCTGGGGTGAAGGGGTTGGTCCAGTCAAATTCTGGCAACGCGTAATTAGGAGTGGTTGCTGGTTGTAAAGTGGGCGAACTGGATTGTTCTGTCTCACTCCAGATAGTGATCCTCGGTGCTGAGTTGTGGTGGATGTCATCAGGTTCTGGGGCCGGGGATTCAGGGCGAGAGGCATGAGTAGTGCACAGTGCACATTGGTAGGTGGAGGAGTAGAGGCAGAGTGTACAGAGGTATGTTTCCTTGGCGTATGTGGGGTTGCTGCTGGAGTCATCCTGTAGGCGTTCTACAACCTGAGACGATGGAGCTTCAGTTGAGTGAAAGAGGAGAGGGATTGCTGTAGGCAGCGTATGGTGTGTTGTTGTTACTGCTGATGAGGAGGTGGTTCCCAGGAATAAGGATGATGTGACAGGTGCAAGAGATGCTTGACCGGATGAAGCAGATGATCGGCTATCCCTGGCAATTGACCGTTTGGGTGGACGCACAACAAGAAAACCTGCCGTGAGAAGAATGCAATTGATTCCAGAGCAGGTGAGATCGAGGGATGAGGCTATAGTTTAGGTGAGGGATGTAGCCGACAAAGGCTGCGAGCCCAAAAAGAAGACATCCAAGAGCCTCCTGCTTGTCTTGAGAGAGTCTCATGGTTAAGGACAGCAGGTGTTGATCGGTGGCGAAGATGACATTTACTGATTGCTGAAATGCTGTTGCTACTGATGGACGACTGCTTGTGTACAATGACTGCTGTTATGGAGGGCGATGCTGCTGCTTCTCAGGAGACGTCCGCTAGCAGATGCATTCTAGGCGGCAGGATGGGGTCGACGCGCACTAGCTGCAATGTCTTCAATGTTGTGACCATACACATTGTCATGGATCTTGCAGGAGGGAGGCAACAGTGAACTGGCTGGTTTGGAGCGACGGCGTGGTTTGATCGGTGATGGCGCGGCTCAGCGTGGCGGTTGAGACATGAGAATTGCAAAGGAAAGCGGTAGCTGATGCAGGTTCTCTCCATGTGCTCTGATACCATGTCAGGAGACTGAACTGCTCAGCGGATTTCTCAAAAGTTTGGATGCGGGGAAGTGGAAGATATGGGAAAGCTGCGCATTGCGGACGACCCGCTGACATCACAGACTGGACAGAGTGGTGCTAGAAGAAGGTCGACAAGCAAAAGATTGCTGATAGCTTGATGAAGGTGCGACAGAGCGAAGGCGATGGAGCAAGGTATTTGGTTGCACTGTCAAGGCGCAAGGTACGGCTGGAAAGGAATAGTGCCCCAGCAACGAGGCACGGGCAGAAGCAACAATGGTGCTTTTGTCACACTTTCACTGTGTTTATGGAGCTTTGGTTACATTGTCATAGTTTGAATGGTGTTTTGTTCCTCATTCACTGTGGCTATGGTGATGTGCTCACATTATCATTGTTTCAATGGTGCTTTGGTCACACTTTCATTGTGTCCATGGTTCTTAGGTCACATTATCACTGTTTTAATGGTGCTTTGGTCACACTGTCACTATGGCCATGGTGCTTTGGTGACATTAGCACTGTTTGAATTGTGCTTTGGGCATACCCTGACTGTGTCTATGGTGCTTATGTCACACTTTCACCATGTCTACGGTGCTTTACTTAGTTTACTAAATTTTCAACAGTGCTTTGGTCACACACTCACTGTGTGTGTTGTGCTTGGGTCACATTACTACTCTTTCAAATGTATTTTGGTCACATGTTCATGTTGTATACGGTGCTTTGGTCTCATTATCTCTGTTTCAATGGTGCTTTGGTCATACTTTCACTGCGCTGATGGTGCATTGGTGACAATATCAGTATTTCAATGGTACTTTGGTTACACTTCCCCTGTATCTATGGTACTTTGGTCACATCATCACTGTTTTGATTGTGCTTTAGACACAATTTCACTGTCTTTATAGTGCTTTGGTCACATTATTGCCGTTTAAGTGGTGTTTTGATCACACTTTCACTGTTTTATGGCGCTTTGGTCACATTATCACTGGTTTGCAGCTTCCAGAAGGGATTCTGGTGGGAGGGATTTTCTGTCTGGACCATCTTCAAAACCAAAAAAAAAACCACACAGTTTCAGTTGTGCTTTGGTCACCCTTTCATGTGTCTATGGTGCTTTGGTCACATTATCATTGTTTCAATAGTGCTTTGGTCACATTTTCACTGGTTGTGAGACTTAGTTCACATTATCACTATTTCAATTGTGTTTTGGTCACACCTTCACTGTGTCCATGGTGCTTTGATCACACTATCATTGTTTCAATGGTGCTTTGGTCACACTTTTAGTGTGTTTGTGAGGCGTAGGTGACATTATCATTGCTTCAATGGTGCTTTGTTCAAACTTTCACTGGATCTATGGTCTTAGGTGACATAATCACTGTTTCAATGGTGTTTTGGTGACACCTTCACTGTGTCTATGGTGCGTAGGTCACATTATCATTGTCTTAATGGTGCTTTGGTCACACTATCAATGTGCCTACAGTGCTTATGTCATATAATTACTATTTCAAAGGTCCTTTGGTCACATTTTCACTGGGTCTGTACTGCTTAAGACACACTATCACAGTTTCAATGGGAATTTTGTCACACTTTGACTGTGTCTATAGAACTTTGGTCACACTATCACTTTTCAATGGTCCTTTGGTCACCCTTTCACTTTGAATATGGCGCTGTGGTTACATGTTCACAGTTTCAATGGTGTTTTGGTCACACGTTTGATGTGTCCATGGTGCTTAGGTCCTATTTTCACTATTTCAGGAATGCTTTGGTCACAATTTCACTGTGTTTATGGTGCTTTGGACACATGATCACTCTTTCAATGTCGCTTTGGTGACACTCAAACTGTGCCTATGGTGTTTAGGTCACATTATCACTATTCCAATCGTTATTTGGTCACACTTTCACTGTGTCTATGCTTCTTATGTCACACTATCACAAATTTGATGGTACTCTAGTCACACTTTCACCGTGGCTATCGTGCTTTGGTCACACTATCACTGTTTTAATGGTGCTTTGGTCACCCTTTCAATGTGTATATGGTATTTAAGTCACATTGTAACTCTTTTAATGGTGCTTTTGTCATACTTACACAGTATCGATGGTATTTAGAATGCATTTTCATTGATTCAGTTGTGCTTTGGTCACACTTTTACTGTGTCTATGGTTTTTTTGTTACATCATCGCTATTTTAATGGTGCTTTGGTCACTCTTTCGCTGTGTGTTTGGTGCTTATGTCACATTATAACTGTTTCAACTGTGCTTTGGTCGCAGTTTCACTATGTCTACAGTGCTTTGGTCACATTATCAGTGTTTCAATGGTACTTTGGTCACACTTCCACTCTATCTCGGGTGCATTGGCCACGTTATCGCTGTTTTAATGGTGCTTACGTCAGACTTTCACTACATCCATAGTGCCTTGGTTACAATATTGCAGTTTCAATGGTGCTTTTATAACACTCTCACTGTGCCTGTGGTGTTTAGGTCAGAATATCACTGTTTCAATGGTGCTGTGGTCACATTATCACTCTTTCAATAGAACTTTGGTCACACGTATACAGCGTCTATGGTGTTTATGTCACAGTATCACTGTTTCAATGGTGCTTTGGTCATACTTTCACTGTGGCTATGGTGCTTAGGTTACATTTTACTCTTTCAATGGTGATTATGTCACACTATCATTGTGTCAATGGTGCTTATCTAACATTATCATGGTTTCCATGGTGCTTTCAGCACATGGTCACTTTGTCTATGGTACTTATGTCACATTAGTACCGTTTCAATGGTGCTTTGGTTACACTTTCACTGTGTCTATGGTTCTTTGGTCACATTATCATTGTGTCAATGGTCTGTGGTCACCTTTTCACTGTGTCTATAGTGCTTTGGTCACATTATCACTGTTTCAAAGGTGCGTTGGTCACACGTCCAGTCTTTATGGATCTTAGGTCACATTATCACTGTTTCAATGGTGCTTTCATCACACTTTCACTGTGGCTTTGGTGCTTTGGTCATATTATCACTGTTTCAATGGTCTTTTGGTCACACTGTCACTGTTTTTGTGGTGTCGAAGCAACGTTATCATTATCTCAATGGTATTTTGGTCACACTTTCACTGTGTCTATGGTGCTTTGGTCATATTATCACTGCTTCAATGGTGCATTTATCACGGTGCCACTGCGTGTATGGTCCTTAGGCAAAAAGTTTACAACTTCAACGGTGCTTTGGTCACACTTCCACTGTTGTTACTATACTTTGGTCACATTATCACTGTTTCAATGGCAGTTTGGTCACACTTAAACTGTGTCTATGAACTGACTCACAGCAAACCTAATCAGACTGCCTCCGCATTACCCGCAACCTGTGCATTTTCCTCTGGTGACGTCCCTTCCTCCTTTGCACTCATTGCCTGCGCACAAGAACTACTGCATTGCCCAGTACAACCTCGTGCTAAGGCGAGCACCGCCTCCAGAACATCCCAAGCTCTCTACGTGCTTTGCCTATACAGAAGCAGGACTCCCAGGCCTACCTTTCAAAGCTTACACCCATCTCCTAATCTAAGGGGGGTGGTAGACATTATCTTGGATATCGCTTCAAGGGGTGATCCCATCGAGAATATAAAGAGTGACAGTGCAGGTTCATCTTCGGAGCCAAACAACCAAAACCTCCAAACGGTCTCACGACCGACAATTGTGTGAGCCTCCCCAAGATCAAGTCAATGAATTTGTGCAACAACGGTCAAGGTAAACACACCTGCAAAGATCGTGCCCGCGCACGTCACTCCCCTATGGGTACGGCTAGCAAAGCCAAGTCGTGGCCTCAGCGTGCTCTCCCTTCTCACTCGCCGGAGTCCCCACCTCACATACGCGCCCGCCCGACGAAGCGCGTTAGGATAGCACTTTCCTACTTGTATTGTCTGTATTCCAATGAAAAATGAGTCCATTCGATTCGTCTTCAAGCTTGCCCTTTGGGCTGCCTCTAGTCTCTCTGCCCGCAACACCTCTCAAGCGCCCGTGTTCCTGTATTTTGCCTAGTTCTTCGCCACTAACGTCACTCGTACAATAGGAATGCCCACACCTTTGAGGAAGCTTCTGTCCTTCACTCCAAAGTGCTGCACCAATTGAAACAGTGAACATGTAACCAAAGCACCAAAGACACTGTGGAAGTGTGAAAATTTTACTATGGAAACGAAGATAGTGTGACCATAGTAAAAGAAAAAGAAATTATGACCAAAGAACCATTGAAAGCGTGATAGTGTGACCTAAAGACCATAGACACAGTTAAAGTGTGACCAAAGCGCTATTAAAACAATGACAATGTGATCAAAGCACAATAGACATATTGAAAGTGTGATCAAAGCACCATTGGAACAGTGACAGTGTGATCAAAGCACCATAGACACAGTGAAAGTGTGACCAAAGCACCATTGAAATAGTGGTAGTGTAACATAAGCACAGTGGAATTAGTGAACTTGTGACCAAAGCTCCAATGAAACAGTGATAAGGGGACCTAAACACCATAAACACAGTGAAAGTGTGACAAGAACACCATTTAAACCATACTAGTGTTATCCAAGCACCATAGACATATTGAAAGTGTGACCAAAGTACCATTGAAACAGTGATAACGTGACCAAAACAACGTAGAAACAGTAAATGTGTGACCAAAGTTCCATTTCAACAATAATTGTGTGACCTAAGCACCAAAGAACTATTGAAACAGTCATAACATGACCTAAGCATTATAGACATTGTGAACCTGTGACCAAAGCACCATTGAAAGAGTGATCGTGTGGCGTAACCACCATACGCACAGTGAAAGAACAACAAAACCACCATTCAAACAGTGAAAATGTGATATTGAAACAATAGACACATTGAGAGTGTGACCATAACACCATTGAAGCAGTTATACTGTGACGTAAACACCACAGACACCGTGTAAGTGTGACCAAAGCACCATTGAAATAGTGATATGGTGACATAAGCCTCGTATACTCATTGAAACTGTGAACAAAGCACCGTTAACACATTGATAATGTGTCAGAAGGACCATATCCACAGTGATAGTATGACAAAAGCACCATAGACATAGTGAAAGTGTTACCAAAGCACCGTTGAAACATTGACAATGTGACCTAAGTACCATAGAAACAATGGAAGGTTTACCAATGCACCGTTGAAACAGTGAAAATGTAACCAAAGCAACATAGATATAGTGGAAGTGTGACCAGAGAACCCTTGAAATTGTGAAAAGCACCGTAGGCACATAAAAGCATGACCAAAGCACCATTGAAACTGTGATAATGTCACTTAAGCACTATAGATTGAGTGAAAGTGCGACCAAAGCACCATAGAAGTATTTGATATGTGTTATCAGCACCAAAGACACAATTAAAGTGTGACCAAAGTACCATTTTAACAGTGACAATGTGATTAACGTACCATATACACGGTGAAAGTCTGACCAAGTACCATTGATGTAGTGATCATGTGACATCATCACCATAGAAACAATGAAAGTCTGACCAAAGCACCATTGAAACAGTGATAATATGACGAAAGAAACATAGACATATTGAAAGGGTGACCAAAGCAACATTGAAGTAGTGATTGTGTGACCAAATCAGCATAGAAAGAGTAAAATTGTGACCAAAGCACCATTGAAATACTGATAATGTAACCAAAAGCACCATAGACACAATGAGCGTGTGACCAAAGCACCATAAAAAAAGTGATAATGCGACATATGCACCCCACACATAATGAAACTGTTACCAAAGACCCATTGAAATAGTGATATTGTGACAAAAGAACTATAGAAACAGAAAGAGTGTTACCAAAGCACCGTTGAGACAATTATAATGTGACCAAAGTAGTATAGAAACAGCAAAGGTGTGACCAACAAAAATTTGAAACATTAATGATGTGACCTAAGCACCGTATACACCGTGAAAGTGTGACCAAAGCACCATCCAAACAGTCATAATGTAACCAACGCATTATGCACACAGATGAAGTGTGACAACACACCATTGAAAAAGTGCTAATGTGACTTAAGCAACATAGGCACAGTGAAAGTGTGACCAAAGCACCATTGAAACAATGACAATGTGACATGAGCACCATGTACACAGTGATGTGGTGAATGGTGCGTTGGTCATACTTTCACCATGTACATTGTGCTTTGGTCACATGATGACAGTTTCAATAGTGCTTTGGTCATACTTTGACTGTGTATATAATGCTTTGCTCACATTTTTAATGTTTCAATGCTGTTTTGGTCAAACGTTATTGTGTCTACAGTGCGTAGACCTAACCACCACTGAAACAGTCACAATGTAACCAAAGCACCATTAACACAGTAATCACGTGACGGAAGCATTATTGACACAGTAAACGTGTAACCAAAGCACCATTGAAACACTGATAATGTGACTTAAGCACTATAGACACAGTGAAAATGTGACCAAAGCACCACTTAAACAGTGATAATATGGCCTTAGCACTATAAACACAAGGGAAGTGTGATCAAAGCACCACTGAAACAGGAATAATGTGACCTACATACTATATACACAATGAAAGTGCGACCTAAGCACCGTTGCAATAGTGATAACGTGACCAAAGCACCATTGAAACACTTATCACGTGACCAAAGCATCATTGAAATATTGCTCATGTGAGTTACGGACTATAGACTCAGTGGAAGTGTGACCAAAGCACCATTGAAACAGTGATCATGGTACATGAGCACACTAGACACAGTGAAAGTATGACCAACGCACCATTGAAATAGTAGTAAAATGACCTCAGCAATAAAGACACGGTGAAAGTGTGACCAAAGCACCATTGAAACGGTGATAATGTGACCCAAGCACTGTAGACACACTGAATGTGTGACCAAGGTACCATTGAAACAGTGATAATGTGACATTAACACTATAGACAGAAGGAAAGTTTGACCAACGCACCATTCAAAGAGTAATAATGTGACATAAGCACTAAAGACACATTAAAACTGTGACCAAAGCGCCATTGAAATGGTACTTTGGTCATTTTTTCACTCTATCTATGGTGCGTATGTAACATTATCACGGTTTCAATGATGCTTTGATCACACTTCACTGTGTCTATGGTACGTAGGTCACATTAGCATGGATTCAATTGTGATTTGGTCACACTTTCACTGTGTCTATGGTGCTTAGGTCACATTGTCATTGGAGGTCTGTGTGCATTCTAGTTGATAGCTAGTGTTCCCAAACCATTGTTACCCCATCTGACTATCAGTGACTCGTGTTGTGCTCTGTCAATNAAGTGACATTATTTTGTCATGGTCAGTGACATATGCCTAATTTGGTTGGTCATCGTGCATGGTATCCACACCGTGCCACAGATTATTGAAGGTCCTTGTGCTTACTAGTTGATACCTCGTGTTCCCAAACCAGTGTCTCCCCCTCTGACCATTTGTGACTCCTACTATGAGTTGTCAACGCTGACCACACACAGGGGATTTCTTTGGTCAAAGGTATTACATATGCCTACTTTGTTCGGACATTGTGCATGGTAGCCACAGCGTGCTTATACCGATTGAAGGTTGCTGTACTTGCTAGTTGAGAACTGATATTAACAGACCATTGTTCCCCCCTCTGACCGTCTGTGACTCGTGTTATGGTTGGTGAATGTTGACCACCCATATTGAAATTCTTTCATCATGGTCGGTGACATATGCCTAGTTTGGTTGTTCGGTGTGCATGTTAGCCACACCGTGCCACTGCGTATTGAAGTTTTTTGTTATTTCTAGTCCATACATAGGGTTCCCAAACCATTGTCTCTCCCTCTGATCATTTGTGACTCCTGTTATGAGTTGTCAATGTTGACCATGCATAGTGGACTTCTTCGGTCATAAGCAGGGACGTGTGCATCCTTTGGTTGGTCACTGTGCACGCTAGCCACACCGTGCCACTACTTGTTGAAAATCTGTCTACTTGCTAGTTGATAACTAGTGTTCCCAACCCACGGGTTCTCCCACTGACCATTTGTGACTCGTGTTATGAGTTTTTTACGTTGACCACACACTGTGAAATCCGTTTGGTCATGGGTTGTGACATATGCCTACTTTGGTTTGTCACTCTACATGGTTACCACGCCGTATTACTACGTATTGAAGGTATTTATGATACTTTGTGTTCCCAAACCATTGCTCCCCCCTCTCACCATTTGTGACGCGTATTGTGAGTTGTCAACGTTGACCACACACAACGGATTTCTTTGGTCAAAGGCACTACATATGCCTACTTTGATCGGTCATTGTGCATGGTAGCCACACTGTGCTACTATTAACTCAAGGTCATTGTACTTGCTACTTGAGAACTGATATTCGCAAACCATTGTTTCCTCCCCTGACCGTTTGTGACTCGTGTTATGGTTGGTCAACCACCCATATTGAAATTCTCTGGTCATGGTCAGTGACACATGCCTTGTTTGGATGTTTGGTGTGCATATAAGCGACACCGTGCCACTATGTATTGAAGTAATTTGTCCTCTCTAGTCCATGCACAGGGTTCCCAAACCATTGTCTCTCCCTCTGACCATTTGTGACTCGTGTTATGAGTTGTCAATGTTGACCACACATAGTGGACTTCTTCGGTCATAGTCAGCGACGTATTCATCCTTTGGTTGGTCACTGTGCACGCTAGCCACACCGTGCCACTACTTGTTGAAGTTCTTCGTACTTGCTAGTTGATAAATAATGTTCCTAACCCATTTTTTCCCACTCTGACCATTTGTGACTCGTGTTATGAGTTGTCAATGTTGACCACACATAGTGGACTTCTTCGGTCATAGTCAGCGACGTATTCATCCTTTGGTTGGTCACTGTGCACGCTAGCCACACCGTGCCACTACTTGTTGAAGTTCTTCGTACTTGCTAGTTGATAAATAATGTTCCTAACCCATTTTTTCCCACTCTGACCATTTGTGACTCGTGTGATGAGTTTTCAATGTTCACCACACACTGTGCAATTCGTTTGGTCATGGTTAGTGACATATGCCTACTTTGGTTTGTCACTCTACATGGTTACCACGCCGTATTACTACGTATTGAAGGTATTTATGCTTTATAGTCAGTAGCTAGTGTTCCCAAACCAATGTTACCCCTTTCTGACTATCTGTGACTCGTGTTGTTAGCTTTCAACGCTGACCACATAAAGTGAAATTCGTTCGTCATGGTCAGTGACATATGCATACTTTGGTTGGTCACTGTGCATGGTAGTCAAGCAGTGCTATTACATATTGAAGGTATTTGTACTTGCTCCTCACTGACTAGTATTCACCAACCATTTTCTTCCACTCTGACCATTTGTGACTCGTGTTATGGGTTGTCAAAGTTTACCACACTTAGTGACATTGTTTGGTCATGGTCACTGAAATATGCCTGCTATGGTTGGTCATCGTGCATGGTATCCACACCGTGCCACAACTTATTGAAGGTCAGTGTGCTTGCTAGTTGATACCTGGTGTTCCCAAACCATTGTCTCCCCCTCTGACCATTTGTGACTCCTATTATGAGTTGTGAACGGTGACCACACGCAGCGGATTTCTTTGGTCAAAAGTAGTACATATGACTACTTTGGTCGGTCACTGTGCATGGTAGCCACACCGTGCTTATACTGATTGAAGGTATCTGTACTTTCTAGTTGAGAACTGATATTCTCAGACCATTGGTTCCCCCTCTGACCGTTTGTGACTCGTGTTATTACTAAGAAATGTTGACCACCCATACTGAAAAATTTTCATTATGGTCAGTGACATATGGCTTATTTGGTTGTTTGGTGTGCATAGTAGCCACACCGTGCTACTACGTATTGAATGTTTTCGTCCTTTCTAGTTGATACATAGGGTTCCCAAACCATTGTCTCTCCCTCTCACCATTTGTGACTCGTGTTATGGGTTGTCAATGTTGACCATACATAGTGGACTTATTCGGTCATAGTCAGTGACGTGTGCATCCTTTGGCTGGTCACTGTGCATGCTAGCCACACCGTGCCACTGCTTGTTGAAAATCTTTCTACTTGCTAGTTGACAACTATTGTTTCCAACCCATGGTTTCCCCAACTGACCATTTGTGACTCGTATTATGAGTTTTCAACGTTGAACACACAATGTGAAACCCGTTTGGTCATGGTCTGTGACATATGCATACTTTGGTTTCTCACTGTACACGGTTACCACGCAGTGTCATTGCGTATCGAAGGTCTTTGTGCTTTCTTGTTGACAGCTAGTGTTCCCAAACCATTGTTAGCCCCCTCTGACTATCTGTGACTCGTGTTGTGAGTTGTAAATGTTGAACACATTAAGTGAATTTCTTTGTTCATGGTCAGTGACATATGCATGCTTTGCTTTGTCACTGTGCATTGTAGCCACACTCTGCCACTGCATATTGAAGGTAGTTGTTCTTGCTAGTCGATAACGAGTATTCACAAACCATTACCATCCTCCCTGACCATTTGTGACTCGTGTTATGAGTTGTCAAAGTTGACCACACTTAGTGACATTATTTTGTCATGGTCAGTGACATATGCCTACTTTGGTTTGTCATCGTGCATGGTATCCACACCGCGCCACAACATATTCAAGCTCCTTGTTCTTGCTATTTGATACTTGGTGTTCCCAAACCATTGTTTCTCCCTGTGACCATTTGTGACCCGTATTATGAGGTGTCAACGTCGACAACGCAGCAGATTTCTTTGGTCAAAGGCAGTACATATGCCTACTTTGGTCGGTCATTGTGCATGGTATCCCCACCGTGCCACTAATGACTGAAGGTCGTTGTACTTGCTAGTTGAGAACTGATATTCCCATAGCATTGTTTCCTCCCCTGGCTGTTTGTGACTCGTGTTATAGTTGGTCAACGGTGACCACCCATATTGAAATTCTCTCGTCATGGTCATTGACATATGCCTGGTTTGATAGTTTGGTGTGCATGTTAGCCGCACCATGCCACTATGTATCGAATTTCTTTGTCCTTTGTAGTTGATACATAGGGTTCCCACCCCATTGTCTCTCCCTCTGACCATTTGTGACTATTGTTATGAGTTGTCAACGTCGACCACACACAGTGGACTTCTTTGGTCATATTCAGTGACATATGCATCCTTTGGTTGGTCACTGTGCACGCTACCCACTACTTGTTGAAAATCTTTCTACTTGCTAGTTGATAACTAGTGTTCCCAACCAATGGTTTCCCCTGCTGACCATTTGTGATGCGTGTTATGAGTTTTCAACATTGACCACACACTGTGAAATCTGTGCGGTCATGGTTAGTGACATATGCCTACTTTGGTTTGTCTCTGTACATGGTTACCACACCGTGTCACTAGGTATCGATGGCCTTTGTGCTTTCTTGTTGTTAGCTAGTGTTCCCAAACCTTTGTTAGCCCCTCTGAATATCTGTGACTTGTGTTGTGAGTTGTCAACATTGACCACATGAAGTGAAATTCTTTGGTCATGGTCAGTGACACATGCATACTTTGGTTGGTCACTGTGCATTGTAGCCACACTATGCCACTACATATTGAAGGTATTTGTACTTGCTAGTCGATAACTAGTATTTAGAAACCATTATCTTCCACTCTAACCATTTGTGACTCGTGTCATGAGCTGTCAAAGTTACCTCACATGGTGACATTCTTTGGTCATGGTCAGTGACATATGCATACCTTGAGTGGTCATCGTGTATGGTATCCACACTGTGCCACAACGTATTTAAGGTCCTTGTGCTTGCTTGTTGATACTTGGTATTCCCAAACCATTGTCTCCCCCCCTGACCATTTGTGACTCCTATTACGAGCTGTCAATGATGACCACACACGGCGGATTTCTTTGGTCAAAGGCAGTACATATGCCTACTTTGGTCGGTCATTGATCGTGGTAGCCACACCGTGCTACTACTGATTGAAGGTCATTGTACTTGCTAGTTGAGAACTGATATTCCAAACCCATTGTTTCCTCCCCTGACGGTTTGTGACTCGTGTTATGGTTGGTGAATGTTGACCACCTATATTGAAATTCGTTGTTCATGGTCAGTGACATATGCCTGGTTTAGTAGTTTGGTGTGCATAGTAGCCACACCGTGCCACTATGTATTGAAGTTCTTTCTCCTTTCTAGTCGATACATAGGGTTCCTAAACCATTGTCTCTCCCTCTGACCATTTGTGACTCCTGTTATGAGTTGTCAATGTTGACCATATGTAGTGGACTTCTTCGGTCATAGTCAGTGACCTGTGCATCATTTGATTGGTCAATGTGCTTGCTAGCCACACCGTGCCACTACTTGTTGAAAATATTTCTACTTGCTATTTGATAACTAGTGTTCCGAACCCATGGTTCCCCCCACTGACCAGTTGTGACTCGTGTTATGAGTTTTAAACGTTGACCACACACTGTGAAATCCGTTTCGTCATGGTTTGTGACATATGCCTACTTTGGTTTGTCAATGTACATGGTTGCCACGCCGTGTCATTACTTATCAAAGGTCTCTGTGCTTTCTTGTTGACAGCTTGTGTTCCCAAACCATTGTTAGCCCCCTCTGACTATATGTAACTCGTGTTGTGAATTGTGAATGTTGACCACATGAAGTGAAGTTATTTGTTCATGGTCAGTGACATATGCATACTTTGGCTGGTCACTGTGCATTGTAGGCACACCGTGCCACTACATATCGAAGGTATTTGTACTTGCTACTTTATCACTAGTATTCACAACCCATTATCTTCCACCCTGACCATGTGTGACTCGTGTTATGTGTTGTCAAAGTTTACCACATTTAGTGAAATTATTTGGTCATGGTCAGTGACATATGCCTGCTTTGGTTGGTCATCCTGCATGGTATCCACACCGTGCCACAACGTATTGAATGTTTATGTGCTTGCTAGTTGATCCTTGGTGTTCCAAACCATTGTCTCCTCCTCTGACCATTTGTGACTCCTATTATGAGTTGTCAACGCTGAACACACTCGGCGGATTTCTTTGGTCAAAGGCAGTACATATGCCTACTTTGGTCGGTCATTGTGCATGGTAGCCACACCGTGCTACTACTGACGGAAGGTTGTTGTACTTGCTAGTTGGTATCTAGTATTCCCAAACCATTGCTTCCCCTTTCACAATTTGTGATCCATATTATGGGTTGTCAACGTTGACCACACATAGTAAAATTATTTTTTCATGGTAAGTGGCACATGCCTAATCTGGTTGGTCATTGTGCATGGTAGCCACACCGTTCCACTGCTTGTTGAGAGTCTTTGTACTTGCTAGTCATTAAATAGCAAAAGGTTTCTCCATTTGACACCAGGTCGGTTTTTGTTGATTTTTTACGCGTAAGTGCCTTCACTGGAATACTCCCTCCCACCCCCCTAGATGGATGTCCCGTGGACGACCTGGAGGACAGATTTGCGACCGCATTATGAAACCCCTCCTAACCCCCCACGGCTTAGGCTTGAAGGTAGAGTTGGGGTATCACACCATGCCCCCCCCCCCAGGTCGCGAGCCTATTCTATATTGCGCATACAAGGATTCAAGTCCAGGACCTACCGCTCCAGAATATAACCCTATAAGCACTAAGCCAACTCACAAGGTCTTCATATGATGTCCAAATGACATTATAAGGGTTATTATGGGTAAAGGGCATAAAACAAGGGGGTGCAAGATAAGAGGGTAGTTTTCAAAAGTATGAATTATAACAAAGTAAGTCTAATCATAAGATTTTGACGCAGATGGAATTTCAGTTTTTGCAACTTTGAGCTTGAATAATCTCTCAACCATTGCTCTGATTGACCAGCCGTAAGAATGAAAGTTGACTACTCACAATGAAACTATTTTTATGATATTTGGTGACACAAGAAGACTTTGGTTGGTCATTGTGCATGGTAGCAACACCATGCCACTACTTATCGAAGATCTTTGTACTTGCTAGTCGATACCAAGTATTCCCAAACCATTGTTTATCCCTTTGCCCATTTGTGACTTGTATTATGAGAAGTGAACGTTGACCATACACACTAAACTTCTTTCGTCACGAGCAGTGATGTATGCCTACTTTGATAGGTCATTGAGCACGGTAGCCACACCGTGCCAATACATACGGAAAATCTTTGTACTTGCTAGAAGATACATAGTGTTTTGCAACCATGTTTTTTCCCTATGACCATTTGTGACTCATGTTATGGGTTGTGAAAGTTGACCTCCCATATTGAAATTCTTTGGCCATGGTTAGTGACATGTGCCTAGTTTGGTTTGTCACTGTACTTGGTTACAACGCCGTGTCACTATGTATTGGAGGTCTGTGTGCATTCTAGTTGATAACTAGTGTTCCCAAACCATTGTTACCCCCCTCTGACTATGAGTGACTCGTGTTGTGATTTGCCAACGCTGACCACATGAAGTGAAATTCGTTGGTCATGGTCAGTGACATGTTCATACTTTGGTTGGTCACTATGCATGGTAGTCACGCTGGGCCACTACATATTGAATGTATTTGTACTTGCTAGTCGATAACTGGTATTCACAAACCATTATATTCCACCCTGACAATTTGTGACTCGTGTTATGACTTGTCAAAGTTTACCACACTCAGTGACATTATTTGGTCATGGTCAGTGACATATGCCTAATTTGGTTGGTCATCGTGCATGGTATCAGCAGCGTGCCACAACTTATTGAAGGTCCTTTAGCTTGCTAGTCAATACCTGGTGTTCCCAACCCATTGTCTCCCCCTTCGACCATTTGTGACTCCTATTATAAGTTGTCAACGCTGACCATGCACAGCGGATTTCTTTGGTCAAATGTAGTACATATGCCTACTTTGGTCGGTCATTGTGCATGGTAGCCACACCGTGCTTATACTGATTGAATGTCGCTGCACTTGCTAGTTGAAAACTGATATTCATAGACCATTGTTTCCCCCTCTGAACGTTTGTGACTCGTGTTATGGTTGGTGAATGCTGACCACCCATATTGAAATTATTTCATCATGGTCAGTGACATATGCCTAGTTTGGTTGTTTGGTGTGCATAGTAGCCACACCGTGCCACTACGTATTGACGTTGGTTGTCCTTTCCAGTCGATACATAGGGTTCCCAAACCATTGTCCCTCTGACCATATGTGACTCGTGTTATGAGTTGTCAATGTTGACCCTACATAGTGGACTTCTTAGGTCATAGTTAGTGACATGTGCATCCTTTGGTTGGTCACTGTGCATGCTAGCCACGCCATGCCACTACTTGTTGAAAATATTTCTACTTGCTAGTTGATAACTAGTGTTCCCAACCCATGATTTCTCCCACTGACCATTTGTGACTCCTGTTATGAGTTTTCAACGTTGACCACACACTGTGAAATCCGTTTGGTCATGGTTTGTGACATATGCCTATTTTGGTTTATCATTGAACATGGTTACCATGCCGTGTCACTACGTATTGAAGGTCTCTGTGATTTTGTGACATATGCCTATTTTGGTTTGTCACTGTGCATGGTTACCACGCCGTGTCACTACATGTTAAAGGTATTTGTGCTTTCTAGTTAATAGCTAGTGTTCCCAAACCATTGTTACCCCCCCTTTGACTATCTGTGACGCGTGTTGTGAGGTCTCAACGCTGACCACATGAAGTGGAATTCGTTGGTCATGGTCCGTGACATATGCATACTTTGGTTGGTCACTGTGCATGGTAGCCACGCTGTGCCACAACATATTGAATGTATTTGTACTTGCTACTCGATAACCAGTATTCACAAACCACTGTCTTCCACTCTCACCATTTGTGACTCGTGTTACAAGCTGTCAAATTTTACCACATCTAGTGACATTATTTGGTCATGGTAAGTGACATATGCCTACTTTGGTTGGTCATCGTGCATGGTATCCACACCATGCCACAACTTGTTGAATGTCCTTGTGCTGTCTAGTTGATACCTGATGTTCCCAGACCATTGTTTTTCCCCTGACCATTTGTGATTCGTATTATGAGTTGTCAACGCTGTCCACACAGCGCATTTCTTTGGTCAAAGGCAGTACATATGCCTAATTTGGGCAGTCATTGTGCATGTGTGCTTATACTGATAGTAGGTTACGATACTTGCTAGTTGAGAGCTGACATTTCCAGACCATTGTTTCCCCATCTCACCGTTTGTGACTCGTGATAGAAGGTCGCCACAGTATGGCTACTATGCATACCAAACAACCAAACTAGGCATATGTCACCGACCATGACGAAAGAATTTCAATATGGGTGGTCAACATTCACCAATCATAACATGAGTCAAAAATGGTCAGAGGGGTAAACAATGTTCTGTGAATACCAGTTCTCATCTGGCAAGTACATCGACCTTCAATCGGTATAAGCACGCTGTGGCTACTATGCACAATGACCGACCAAAGTAGTTATATGTACTTCCTTTGACCAAATAAATCCGCTGTGTGTGGTCAGCGTTGACAACTCATAAAAGGAGTCACAAATGGTCAGAGGGGGCAACAATGGTTTGGGAACACCAGGTATCAACTAGCAAGCACAAGAACCTTCAATACGTTGTGGCACGGTGTGGATACCATGCATGATAACGAACCAAAGTAGGCATATGTCACTGACCATGACCAACTAATTTCACTAAGTGTTGTCAACTTTGACAACTCATAACACGAGTCAGAAATGGTCAGAGTGGAAGACAATGGTCTGTGAATACTAGTTATCGACGAGTAAGTATAAATACCTTCAATATGTAGTGGCACATCGCGGCTATCATGCACATTGACCAACCAAAGTATGCATATGTCACTGACCATGACCAACGAATTTCACTTTGTGTGGTTAGCATTGAAAACTCACAGCACGAGTCACAGATAGTCAAAGGGGGGTAACATTGGTTTGGGAACACTAGCTATTGACTAGAAAGTACAAATACTTTCAATGCGTAGTAACACGGCATGGTAACCATGTACAGCGACAACCAAAAGTAGGCATATGTCACTAACCATGACCAAACAAATATCACGGTGTGTGGTCAACGTTGAAAACTCATCACACGAGTCACAAATGGTCAGAGGGGGAAACAATGGGTTAGTAACACTAGTTATCAACTAGCAAGTACGAAGACCTTCAACAATTAGTGGAACAGTTTGGCTAGCGTGCACAGTGACAAACCAAAGGACGAATACGTCGCTAACTATGACCGAAGAAGTCCACTACGTGTGATCAACATTGACAACTCATAACACGAGTCACAAATGGTCAGAGGGGGAGACAATGGTTTGGGAACCCTATGCATGGAGTAAGAAGGACAAATAACTTCAATACGTAGTAACATGGTGTGGCTAATATGCACACCAAACATCCAAACTAGGCATATGTCACTGACCATGACCAAAGAAACTCAATATGGGTGGTTGACTAACCATAACACAAGTCACAAGCGGTCAGGGGATGAAACTATTGTTTGGGAATAGCAGTTCTCAACTAGCATGTACAACGACCTTCAGTTACTAGTAGCACGGTATGGCTACCGTGCACAATGACCAACCAAAGTAGGCATATGTACTGCCTTTGACGAAATAAATCCGTTAGGGGGAAACAAAGGTTTGGGAACACCATGTATGAAATAGCAAGCACAAGGAGCTACAATACTTCGTGGCACGGAGTGGACACCATGCACGATGACCAACGAATGTATGCATATGTTACTGACCATGACCAAAGAATGTCACCATGTGTGGTAAACTTTGACACATCATAACACGAGTCAACAATGGTCAGGGTGTAAGATAATGGTTTGTGAATACTAGTTATCAAGTAGCAAGTACAAATATCTTCAATATGTAGTGGCACATCGTGGCTACAATGCACAGTGACCAACCAAAGTACGCATATGTCTCTGACCATGAACAATGAATTTCACTTCATGTGGTCAATGTTGACAGCTCACAACACGAGTCACAGTTATTCGGAGGGGGTAACAATGGTTTGGGAACAATAGCTATCAACTAGAAAGCACAAAGACCTTCGATACATAGTGACACGGCGTGACAACCATGTACAGGGACAAACCAAAGTAGGCATATGTCACTAACCATGACCAAACGGATTGCACAACGTGTGGTCAACGTTGAAAACTCATAATACGAGTCACAAATGGTCAGTGGGAGAAGCCATGGGTCGGGAACACTAGTTATCAAATAGCAAGTAGACGGATTTTCAACAAGTAGTGGCACGGTGTGGCTAGCGTGCATAGTGACCAACCAAAGGATGCACACGTCACTGACTATGACCGAAGAAGTCCACTATGTATGGTCAACATTGAAAACTCATAACACGAGTCACAAATCGTCAGATGGCGAGACAATGGTTTGGGAACCCTATGTATTGACTAGAAAGGACAAAGAACTTCAATACAGAGTGGCACGGTGTGGCTACTATGCACACCAAACAACCAAAGTAGGAATATGTCTCAGACCATGACCAAGGAGTTTCAATATGGGTGGTCAACATTTACCAACCATAACACGAGTCACAAACGATCAGAGGGGGGAAACAATGGTCTGGGAATACCAGCTCTCAACTAGCAAGTACAGCGACCTTCAATCACTATAAGCACGGTGTGACTACCATGCACAAAGATTTTCGATATGTACTGACACTGCGCAGTAACCATGTACAGGGACAAACAAAAGCAGGCATATGTCACTAACCATGTCCAAACGGATTTCATTGTGTGTGGTCAATGTTGGAAACTCATAACACGAGTCACAAATGGCCAGTGGGGGAAACCATGGGTTGGGAACACTAGTTATCAAGTAGCAAGTACAAAGACTTTCCACAAGTAGTGGCACGGTGTGGCTAGCGTGCACAGGGACCAACCAAAGGATGCATATGTCACTGACTATGACCGAAGGAGTCCACTATGTGTGGTCAACATTAACAACTCATAACACGAGTCACAAATGGTCTGGGTGGAAGATAATGGTTTGTGAATACTAGTTATCGACTAGTAAGTGTTGACATGGTGTGCCCCTTGCCACGAGTGCCGTTGATCGTACTCCCTGGTTCGACCACTAAGGAGTGGACAAACTCCTGATCTGACTTTAAATTTGGATTCCTTGGATTTTTCCATGCAGGATCGAGCTTTGAATTGCTCAATTTGAGTGAGTATTTAGAAAGTTAGCCTAGCCCGAAAATCGGGTGTTGGGCATGTGGAATCTGGCACCCGCCATAGGTGGCGGGATAATCCACCGCTAGTGATCCTAGTTCGTCTCCAATGAGCTCCACAGGCACATGGGCCATGAAGGAATGAGTGTGGATGGTCCCCTGGACCAAGGCATGCCCCTCCCCACGTTGGGATGACAGGAAGGGCGCTTCAACAGGCCACCGTCGAAGCGCCTCCCGTCATTCCCGTTCGTGGGCATGGTGGGCGGCTCGGCTCCACCAAGGGTTACTTTGACGGCCGTAGCAGGGGCTCTACTGCTCCGATTTGGGCGTGCTTGGATGCTTTGGAAAGCTAAGATCACAGGCTGAAAGAATCTGATGTAATCTCACTATGCTAATTAACAAAAACGTGTTTCGATTCAGATCTACTGAATGCGACGTGTTCTGCCCACTCACATACGTGATCCTTGTGCTCCACACTCTTCACCATTGGTGTCCATTGGCTGCCCAAACCTTGGTAGCGTGTATCCCAGAGAGCTAGGCATCCTTGAGGGTGCCTACACATCCACTAGAGCTAAAAAAGGGTTATGGGCCCACGTGCTTAGACGGACCCTAGCTCTTCAAGCTTCACGCTACCGCCGCGCGCCATGGCAACGACCGAGCAAGAGAGCACATGCGCCGTCTCCAAGTTTGATGGGACCGGCTTCCCCTTGTGGAGGTGGCAGTTTGAGGTCTACCTTGATGACAAGGGCCTGCTTGAGCTGGTCAACGGTGAAGAGACTGCACCTCCGGATACCGCGACGCCGGAGGAAGTGGACAAGTACAAGAAGCGCAACAAGAAGGCGCTTGCATTGTTGGTGTTAGCGCTTGCTCCGCCGCAGCGCGCACTGATTCAAGGATGCACGGAGGCCGCGGAGGCCTGTAAGAAACTCTGCACCATCTACCAGTCCACCAACCTTGCTAACCAGCTCTTCGTTTTCAAGAGGCTCGTCACCCTCCGAGGCAACGAAGGCGACGACATCATAGAGAACCTGCAGCAGATTGAGTCCCTCACTGCCGAGTGCGTAGCCACCGGATGGAAGGTCGACCCTCAGCTGCAAGCTATGATCCTTCTTCTGGCCTTGCCGGAAAGTTGGAGTCCCATGATCACCATCGTAGGCGGCTGGTCCGCCAATGAGCTGAAGTACCCCAAGGTGGTTGAGTACGTCCGCAACGAATGGATGCGGCATGGTGGGAGAGAGAGCGGGGCAACATCAAGTTCCGCCTATGCCGTCCGTCCTCAAGGTAGAGGGGGGGGGGCAAGAAGGGGAAGGGTGCTAACCAGGGCACCAAGAGAGGTGACAACAAGGGGGAGTGCTACAATTGTGGCAAACAGGGCCACTCCGCACGCGATTGCCCCAACAAGAAGTCGGACCAGCCCAGGAAGGGCGGGAAAAAGGACATCCAAGCCATGATGGCCAGGGAGTCTACCGACCTGACAGATCCGGAAGTCACTGTGATCGACTCCGGATCAGGCCACCATACACAATGCAACCGGGCGGCGTTCGTCACCTACGGCGCCACCGAGCGTCGCATGACAGTGGCCAACGGCAAAACAGACTTGGCCGCGGGCGAAGGCAATGTTCGCATTGAGTTGGTGGTGAACGGGAAAGTCATTCCGTGCACCATTTACGACGTACTCCACATGCCTAACTTTGGGGCAAATCTGCTGTCAGTGAGCTGCCTTACCGACAAGGGGCTCGAGGTGCTCTTCAACAAGAAGGAGGCCATCATCCGGAAGGAGGGAGATGGCGAGGTGATTGCACGTGACAAGAGGGAGGAGGATCTCTACCTTCTTCGCACCAAGGTCCTTGCCGATTCGGTAAGGACTGACGCCGTCATCCTCACGACGAAGGATGAAGGAAATCTGGACCTATGGCACCGTCGCCTATGTCACATCGCTCCCTCAACTGTGAGGGACATGGCCAAGAAGGAAGTGGTGCGGGGCCTTGAGGTCAAGGGCTTGGATGCAGCCAAGAATGCCGTGTGAGAACCATGCATGGTGGGCAAGGCGACACGGCAGCCGTTTGACGGCAAAGGGACACGTGCATCGACGAAGTTGGAGGTGGTACACACAGATGTGTGCGGACAGTTCAAGCCCTCCATTGGTGGAGCTTGCTACTTTGTCACCTTCATCGACGACCACAGCCGCAAGCTCTACCTCTACATCATAAAGAGGAAGAGCGATGTCTTGTCTTGCATGCAGGAAATTGTGGCGGCTGTGGAGCGGCAAACGGACTTGAAGGTGAGGGCATTCCGGAGCGACAACGGTGGCGAGTACGAGGGCTGCTCGGCATGGATGAAGAGCAAAGGGATCGCGTGGCAGAAAACTACGCCACACTCTGCGCAGCAGAACAGCGTTGTTGAGAGGGCAAACCGTACCATCCTCAACATGGTCCGGTCCATGTTGAGCGATGCTGGCCTCGCGCAGCGGTACTGGGGCGAGACGGCACGGACAGCGGCGTACATCATGAACCTGACGCCAACGAAGCCGCTAAAGGACGCGGAGTCCAAGGTGTGAAAGACGCCACAAGAAGTGTGGAGCGGGAGGAAGCCAACTGTGGCACACCTGCGCACTTTTGGTTGTGTTGCACATGCAGTTGTGCAGGCATGGGAGGGGCGGGGCAAGCTAGACCCGCGGACTCGCCGGTGCATCTTCGTCAGGTACGAGAGCAGGAGCAATGCGTATCGACTCTTGGACCCGCGAAGGCAGCAGATCGTGAAGAGTCACGACGTCGCGTTTGACGAGGAGAGTCGTTGGACGGACAAGGACGCGGGTCTCTTCAAGCGTGGGGAGTGGCTGCCACTCCTTGAGGGGGAGACGCCGGAGGACGCAGAAGAGGGTGACATCCAAGCGGCTCCAACCGGCGACAACCATCCCGGGGATGGGGGAGCGGCTGATTTGCATTCAGCCGAGTCGGACGATGAGTCCGAAGCGCCGGCAGCAGTGGAGCTGAACGAGGAGGCAGGGAGTGAGCCCGCATCTCCACAGTCCCCAATAGAGGGGGAGCAGGTCAGTGGTGCAAGTGGTGGCGCGAGAGAGCAGCAGCAGCAGTAGCAGCGGCAGCACCAGCAGCAGCGTCAACAGCAGCAGCCCCGGAGAAGCGGACGCACAAGAAGGACGGCAAAACAGTACGATGCCGCGCAGGGCACCTGGACTGGGTTTGCTTGAGCGTTCATTGCACAAGAGGAGCCCGAGACCGTCAAGGAGGCGTTGCAGCAGAAGGATGGGGCTGAGTGGGAGGGAGTCATAATATCTGAGCTCGCCTCCCACAAAGAGAACAGCACTTGGCAGCTAATTGACAGACCGGAGGGCGCAAAAATCATCAGCTCCAAGTGGATCTTCAAGAAGAAGCTCACTAAGGAGGGGAAGGTAGAGCGGTACAAGGCGCGGCTGGTGGCAAAGGGGTACGCCCAGTGAAAAGGAGAACACTACGATGAAACCTTCGCGCCGGTGGCGAAGTTTGCCTCCATCCGTTCCATCCTCTCAGCAGCGGCTGCGCGCGACTACAAAGTCCACCAAATGGACGTGAAAACCGCATTTCTCAACGGCGACCTGGGCAAGGAGGTCCTTATGGAGGTGCCGGAGGGGGTGGACGCGCCACCGGGGAAGGTGTGCCGGCTTCGCAAGGCGCTCTATGGGCTCAAGCAAGTGCCACTCATGTGGTACCTGAAAATGAACGGCTTCATGGCCAAGCTTGGCTTCAAGCGCTGCGAGGCGGATCAAATCGTGCACGTGCGAAAGCAGCCAGGGTTGCACCAGATCGTGGTCCTCTACGTGGATGACCTCATCCTCGTGTCATCAAACATGGAGGAGCTGGAGAACCTGAAGCGGCAGCTGGGCAGTCGGTTCAAAATGACCGATATGGGCGAGCTTCAGTACTACCTTGGCATCGCCATCAACAGGGACCGCAAAGCATGCACGCTCGAGATGGGGCAGGCAAAGTGCGTGCAAGAGGTGCTCCGCCGCTACAACATGGAGGAGTGCAACCCCATTGGCACACCCATGACCACCACGTGTGAGCTGAGCTCGAGCATGGGCACGGACGAGGAGAAGGAGGAGATGGCAGGTGTGCCATACCAGTCCGCAGTGGGGAGCACCGTGTACGCCATGGTGGCGACGCGGCCCGACCTGGCCGTTGCGGAGGGCCAAGTGAGCCGCTACGTTGCTGACCCCGGGCCGTTGCATTGGCAAGCGGTGAAGCGGATCCGGGTGCACAGTGACCAACCAAAGGATAAATCCGCTGCCCTTTTTTTTTTTGTCGCGGATGCAGCTTCTACCAAGATCTGTTCTATTGCCCTTTGCACTTCAGCTGCCGCCACTGCTTCTGCTATTGCACGTTTAGCAACTTACTTTTGTCTTGCACCTTCCTGCTTTGCTGCTGCCGCTTCCTTCTGTATCGCTTGGTTGGCCACCATACTGTGTCCTGCTTCTTTCTACGTTGCCGCATCTAGCTCCGCTTTCATGTTTTCTGCTGCTACTTCTGCCAGCTTCCTTTGCTTCTCTGCCTATTGTTGCCATAGTTCCTGCAGCCTATTTTGCGTCCGTGTGAGCTCGGGGGAGTCACGGAGATACTTGTGAGCCTCCTCCGCCTTGCTACTGGTGCAATTCCTTTCCTTCCTGCATACATCTATAGCTATCCTAGCCCAGTGCCGCACGGCTTCCTCCTTGTCAACTAGCACGTAAGAAGAACTTCAACAAGAAGTGGCACGGTTAAGCTAGCGTGCACAGTGACCAACCAAAGGATGAATACGTCACTTATTATGACTGAAGGAATCAAGTATGCGTGGTCAGCATTGACAACTCATAACACGAGTCACAAATTGTCAGAGGGAGGGAAAATGGTTTGGGAACCCTATGGATGGACTAGGAAGGACAAATAACTTCAATACGTAGTGGCACGGTGTGGCTACTATGCACACAAAACAACCAAACTAGGCAGATGTCACTGACCATGACCAAATAATTTCAATATGGGTGGACAACATTCACACACCTTAACACGAGTCACAAACAATCAGAGGGGGAAACAAAGGTCCGGGAAGATCAGTTCTCAACTAGCAAGTACAACGCCCTTCAATCAGTAGTAGCACAGTGTGGCTACCATGCACAATGACCCACCAAAGTAGGCATATGTACTGCTTTGGACGAAAGCAATCCACTGTGTCCGGTCAATGTTGATAACTCATAATACGAGTCACAAGTGGTCAGAGGAGGAAACAATGGCTTGGGAACACCAAGTATCAAATAGCAAGCACAAGGAGCTACAATACATTGTGGCACGGTGTGGATACCATGCATGATGACCAACCAAGGTATGCATATGTCCCTGACCATGACCTGAGAATGTCATCTATGTGGTAAACTTTGACAACTCATCAGATGAGTCACAGATAGTCAGGGTGGAAGAGAATGGTTTGTGAATACTGGTTATCGACTAGCAAGTACAAATACCTTTAATGTCGACAACTCACAACTCGAGTCACTGATATTCAGAGGGGCTAACAACAGTTCGGGAACAATAGCTATCAACTAGAAAGCACAAATATCTTCGATACATAGTGACACGGCGTGGCAACCATGTACAGGGACAAACCAAAGTAGGCATATGTCACTAACCATGACCACACGGATTCCACAGTGTGTGGTCAACGTTGAAAACTCATAACACGAGTCACAAATGGTCAGTGGGGGAAACCATGGGTTGGGAATACTAGTTATCAACTGGCAAGTAGAAATATTTTCAACAAGTAGTGGCACGGTGTGGCGAGCGTGCACAGTGACCAACCAAAGTATGCATATGTCACTAACTATGACCGAAGAAGTCCACTATGTGTGGTCAACATTGACAACTCATAACACGAATTACAAATGGTCGGAGGACTAGACAATGGTTTTGGAACCCTATGTATCGACTGGAAAGGACAAAGAACTTCGATACGTAGTGGCACGGTGTGGCTAATATGCACACCAAACAACTAAGCTAGGCATATGTCACCGACCTTGATGAAATGATTTCAATATAAGTGGTCAACATTCACCAACCATAACACGGGTCACAAACAGTCAGATGGGGAAACAATGGTCTTCTAATATCAGTTATCAACTAGCAAGTGCAGAGACCTTCAATCAGTATAAGCAAGGTGTGGCTACCATGCACAATGACCAACCAAAGTAGGCATATGTACTATCTTTCACCAAAAAAGTCCACTGTGTGTGGTTAGCGCTGACAACTCATAATAGGAGTCACAAATGGTCAAAGGTGGAAACAATGGTCTGGTAACACCAGGTATCAACTAGCAAGCACAAGGACCTTCAACAAGTTGTGGCACGGTATGGATACCATGCACGATGACCAACCAAAGTAGGCATATGTCATTGACCATTACCAAATAATGTCACTAAGTGTGATAACAATTTACAGCTGATAACAATAGTCATAAATGGTCAGAGTGGAAAACAATGGTTCGTGAGTACTAGTTATCGAGTAGCAATTACAAATACCTTTAATATGTAGTGGCACAGCGTGGCTACCATGCACAGTGACCAACCAAAGTATGCATATGTCACTGACCATGACCAACGAATTTCAGTTCATGTGGTCAATGTTGACAACTCACAACTCGAGTCACAGACATTCAGAGGGGATAACAACGGTTTGGGAGCACTATCTATCAACTAGAAAGCACAAAGACATTCGATACATAGTCACACGGCGTGGTAACCATGTATAGTAACAAACCAAAGAAGGCATATGTCACAAACCGTGACCAAACGCATTTCACAGTGCGTGGTCGGCGTTGAGAACTCATAACACGAGTCACGAATGGTAAGTGGCGGGAGCCATGGGTTGGGAACACTAGTTGTCAACAAGCAAGTGGAAATATTCTGGACAAGTAGTGGCACGGTGTGGCTAGTGTGCACAGTGACCAACCAAATTATGCATATGTCACTGACTATGACCGAAGAATTCTACTATGTCTGGTCAACACTGACAGCTCATAACACGAGTCACAAATGGTCGGAGGGAAAGACAATGGTTTCGGAACCATATGTATTGACTGGGAAGGACAAATAACTTCAATTCGTAGTGGCACGGTGTGGCTAATATGCACACCAAACAACCAAACTAGGCATATGTCACTGACCATGACCAGAGAATTTCAATATGGGTGGTCAACGTTGACCAGCCATAACACGAGTCACAAATGGTCTGGGGAGGAAACAATGCTATGGGAATACCAGTTCTCAACTAGCAAGTACAACAACATTCAGTCAGTAGTAGCACGGTGTGGCTACCATGCACAATGACCGACCAAAGTAGGCATATGTACTGCATTTGACCAAAGAAATCCACCCTGTGTGGACAGCGTTGACAACTCATAATACAAATCACAAATGGTTAGAGGGGAAAACAATGGTCTGGTAACATCAGGTATCAACTACCAAACACAAGGACCTTCAACAAGTTGTGGCACGGTGTGGATACCATGCATGATGACCAACCAAAGTAGGTTTATGTCACTGACCATGACCAAATAATGTCACTAAGTGTGGTAAACTTTGACAGCTCATAACACGAGTCACAAATGGTCAGAGTCTAATACAATGGTTAATGAATACTAGTTATCGAGTAGCAAGTACAAATACCTTCAATATGCAGTGGCATAGCGTGGCTACCATGCACAGTGAGCAACCAAAGTATGCATATGTCACAGACCATGACCAACGAATTTCCCTTCACGTGGTCAGCGTCGACATCTCACAGCACGAGTCACAGGTAGTCAAATGGGGGTAATGATGGTTCGATATCACTAGCTATTAACTAGAAAGAACAAATATCTTTTATATGCAGTGACATGGCCTGGTAACAATGTACAACGACAAACCAAAGTAGGCATATGTCACTAACCATGACCAAACGAGTTTCAAAGTGTGTGGTCAACATTAAAACGCATAACACGAGTCACAAATGGTCAGAGGGGGAAGCAATGGGTTGGTAACACTAGTTGTCGACTAGCAAGTACGAAGAACTTTGACAAGTAGTGGCACGGTTTGGCTAGCGTGCAAAGTGACCAACCAAAAGGATGGACAAGAAGCTGACTATGACCGAATAAATCTAGTATGCATGGTCAACACTGACAACTCATAACACGAGTCACAAATGGTCGGAGGGAGAGACCATGGTTTAGGAAGCAAATGCATGGACTAGAAAGGACAAATAACTTCAATACGTAGTGGCACGGTGTGGCTACTATGCACACCGAACAACCAAACTAGGCATATGTCACTGACCATGACCAACAAATTTCAATATGGGTGGTCAACGTTCACCAACCATAACACGAGTCACAAATGGTCAGTGGGGGAACAATGGTCCGGGAATATCAGTTCTCAACTAGCAAGTACAACGTCATTCAATAAGTAGTAGCACGGTGTGGCTACCATGCACAATGACCGACCAAAATAGGCATATGTACTACCTTTGACCAAAGAAATCCGCTGTGTGTGGTCAACGTTGACAACTCATAATACGAGTCACAAATAGTCAGAGGGGGGAAATAATTGATTGGGAACACCAGGTATCAACTAGCAAGCACCATAACCTTCAATACGTCGTGGCACGGTGTGGATACCGTGCACGATGACCAACCAAGGTATGCATATGTCACTGACCATGACCAAAGAATGTCACCATGTGTGGTAAACTTTGACAGCTCATAACATGGGTTGCAAATGGTCAGAGTGGAAGATAATGGTTTCTAAATACTAGTTATCGACAAGAAAGAACAAATACCTTCAATATGTAGTGGCACAGTGTGGCTACAATGCACAGGGACCAGCCAAAGTATGCATATGTCACTGACCATGACCAAATACTTTCACTTCATGTGGTCAAAATTGACAACTCACAACACGAGTCACAGATATTCTGAGGGGCTAACAACGGTTTGGGAACACTAGCTATCAACCATAAAGCATAAAGACCTTCGATACGTATTGACACGGCGTGGTAGCCATGTACAGAGACAAACCAAAGTAGGAATATGTCAATAACCATGACCAAACGGATTTCACAGTGTGTAGTCAACATTGAAAACTCATAACACGAGTCCCAAATGGTCAGTGGGGGAAACCATGGGTTGGGAATACTCGTTAGCAAGTAGAACAATTTTCAACAGAAACAAACTGGTCAGAAACACAGTGGTCAGAAACACACTGGTCAGAAACACAGTTGTCAGAAAAACACTGGTCAGAACCACTGTGGTCAGAAACACACTGGTCAGAAACACAGTGGTCAGAAACACACATGTCAGAAACACAGTGGTCAGAAACACACTGGTCAGAAACACAGTGGTCGGAAACACACTGGTCAGAAACACACTGGTCAGAGACACACTGGTCAGAAACACAGTGGTCATACACACAGTGGTCAGAAACACACTGGTCAGAAAAACACTGGTCAGAAACACATTGGTCAGAAACACACTGGTCAGAAACACACTGGTCAGAAACACACTGGTCAGAAACACACTGGTCAGAAACACACTGGTTAGAAACACACTGGTCAGAAACACAGTGGTCAGAAACACACTGGTCAGAAACACACTGGTCAGAAACACACTGGTCAGAAACACACTGGTCAGAAACACACTGGTTAGAAACACACTGGTCAGAAACACAGTGGTCAGAAAACACAGTGGTCGGACACACAGTGGTCAGAAGCACACCGGTCAGAAACAGAGTGGTCAGAAACATAGTGGTCACAAACACAGTGGTCAGAAACACACTAGTCAGAAACACAGTGGTCAGAAACACACTGGTCAGAAACACAATGGTCAGAAACACATTGGTCAGAAATACGGTGGTCAGAAACACACCGGTCAGAAACACACTGGTCAGAGACACGCTGTTCAGTAACACACTGGTCAGAAACACAGTGGTCAGAAACACACTAATCAGAAACACGGTGGTCATGAACAGTAGTCAGAAACACACTGGTCAGAAACAAAATGGTCCGAGACACACTGGTCAGAAACACAGTGGTCACAAACACAGTGGTCAGAAACCGATGGTTAGAAACACAGTGGCCAAAAACACAGTGGTCAGAAACACAGTGGCCAGAAACAGATTGGTCAGAAACACAGTGGTCAGAATCACAGTGGTAAGAGACTAAGATGTCAGAAACACAGTGGTGAGAATGACAGTGGTCAGAAAATCACTGGTCAGAAACACAGTGGTCAGAATCAGACCGGTCAGAAACACACTAGTCAGAAACACAGTGGTCAAAACAAAGTGTTCATAAACACAGTGGTCAGAAACACACTGGTCAGAAACACAGTGGTCAGAAACACGGTGGTCAGAAATACATTGGTTAGAAACACAGTGGTCAGAAACACAGTGGTTTGAAACACAGTGGTAAAAAACAAAGTGGTCAGAAGCACACTGGTCATAAACACACTGGTCTGAAACCCAGTGGTCAGAAACACACTGGTCAGAAACACAGTGGTCAGAAACACANGCACAGTGTGGCTACAATGCACAGGGACCAGCCAAAGTATGCATATGTCACTGACCATGACCAAATACTTTCACTTCATGTGGTCAAAATTGACAACTCACAACACGAGTCACAGATATTCTGAGGGGCTAACAACGGTTTGGGAACACTAGCTATCAACCATAAAGCATAAAGACCTTCGATACGTATTGACACGGCGTGGTAGCCATGTACAGAGACAAACCAAAGTAGGAATATGTCAATAACCATGACCAAACGGATTTCACAGTGTGTAGTCAACATTGAAAACTCATAACACGAGTCCCAAATGGTCAGTGGGGGAAACCATGGGTTGGGAATACTCGTTAGCAAGTAGAACAATTTTCAACAGAAACAAACTGGTCAGAAACACAGTGGTCAGAAACACACTGGTCAGAAACACAGTTGTCAGAAAAACACTGGTCAGAACCACTGTGGTCAGAAACACACCGGTCAGAAACACAGTGGTCAGAAACACACATGTCAGAAACACAGTGGTCAGAAACACACTGGTCAGAAACACAGTGGTCAGAAACACA